>BDUI01010418.1:15198-30328 GCA_002335545.1 Apodemus speciosus
CTACAGATAAGGAGCCTGTGATGGGTCCTCCTTGCCTTTTGCCTTTAGGTATTTTTCCTCTAAGGAAAGAGGTCATCTTCCCATTGGTATTACAGTGTCTGCATTCCTGCCCTCCCCTTTCTGAGACTCTTAATGCCCTAGAGTTGGATAGATGAATGAACACCAATAGACCCAGTATGTGGTCATGCTCCTGTCCCCAGAGTGGAATACGTCATGAACGGTCATATTCTGCAAACCATYCTCAGATGACCCCGTCAGTCCCTGCCCTTCCCCCTTCCTAACTCAGAGAACCATGTGATTCCATTCACATATTTGGGGGCTTGAATGCATTTGTCTTAGGCCCCAGGCGCCCGGGTGGGAAACTCTCTTCTATCCTGCATCCCTCCCCCTATTGTAARAACAACAGAGTATCTGAGTCACTAAGCCAGAGTCTCATCCCTGCACAGTGAATGAGCCACAGAAAGCGAATCATCCAGAACCTTCGGAAAAACTCCAGCGTGCGTGCGGAGCGCARTGGTGGGGTGTTGGCTTTTGAAAGAATACTTGTTAATGGCTTTCGAGATGGAATCTGTGCTAATTCTGCTCACATCATGAATGATGGTCCCAGCTAGACACCATCGCGAGGATCTTCATCTATTAATCATGGAGGTTGCTTTCTTATTCGGTTGCCATAGTTTCAGTGCCTCAGCCAGTACTGGGGTGTCTTGGGAAAGATTTGAGACATACTAGGCTAGGGCCTGCAAGCCTTGCAGTTATTTTGGCAGCGGGCGCTCTGGAAGAGCTGAAAGCTGCTTCTGGTGTGATTCAGTGCTAGATTAAAAGAGGCAACTCCTGAGAGTGGCTCCCTGGACCTTGTTATGTTGCGCATCCAGCTGGTATTTACTCCAGGATTTGCTTCTTCCTCAGTCTTGAAAGAATTCCTCCGTGAAAAAGATTACAGTCCAAAGGCTGATGTCGCCTTCATCGTCCCGAAAGGAGGCAGAGGGGCGCCCCCTCTTCGTTTAGGGCTATTCCTAAATGTGGAGGTAAAACAAAGGTATCCTTGACTTTGCTGACAATGTCACCTTCTCCTAGCTTGGCTTGAGCACAGCAGGTTGTTAAGTAACTGTGATGACATCACRAGGCCACGCCTTATGTTCGGCTTTGCAACGTAAAGGTTTGATGCTTRCTTCGGGTTTAGTCCTCACTGTTGTTAAGTCCAAGTAACTGAGGTGTTTGAGGCCATTTTGTTGCCTTTTACAACAAAGGGATAACCTTGGACCAGCCRGGCCTCCTGTCCCTGTCAGCTCTCCAGCAGATTAACGTTTTTTCATGTGTTTGTTATTTTAATATTTTGCCTCAGGGCTGCCGGTTAGGGAATGTGGTGTGTAATATCGTGTGGCTGTGTCAAGAAGACGTTTGGAGGCGAGTGCTGCAGGAGGAGAGACAAAGGCGGTGGTGCTGTGCCTCCTGTGTGAGGTAGGCCACAGCTGGCGCCCCTTACCCAGTCTGGCCCGGTGTCAGGAGGGCTCATATGCTTCTCAAAGTCTTAGTTCCCGTTTCTCAAGTGGACTTTCTGGAACTCCTACATATCCAAGCCAAGCTGTTTGATTCCTTTGTAGATTAAAACATAAAAAAAAAAAAAATGAAATCTTACACTGGAAGAGACAAATTGGGCTGAATTCTGGACAAGCCGAAAGCAGCCAGTGAAAATCCAGGAGACTCAGGAGAAGCAAACTTTGAAATCATTACAAATGGGACCAATCTAGAGAATTAGTCATTTAAAAAAAACAAAACAAAGCAAAACTAGAAAATGACTAGTTTTTATTTCAAAGTGAGCTTCAAAGCAGCCGTTTTAAATTTCCCCAGACCTAGCTTGCCAAAAGGTCTGTGTAAGATGAACAAGCATTTTGAATGCACGCGCCTATTATAAAGATACCTCGCTCCCCACCCCCCCCCCCACCGCACTGGATGATTGATTTTAGAGACCAATAATACGGAGTAAATGAAAAGGATAACATGGCTGTAATTGCTGCTGGCTTCACCAGGCTTCTGGGCACCGGAATTCCTTGTGGAGAAACAACTTTAAAGTGTCACATCAGTTTTTGATCATGTGGTCTGCCTGCCTGACACATAGGTTGCAATTACCGACTGCCCGACTCCCCCTCACGGATCTCCCAGAAGCAGAGAAAGCATGCTTTGGTAAATGCAGGATTATAGACCCTTGATTTTTTTTTTTTTTTTGCGAGTTGGGAGGTGGGGCAGGGTAAGAAAATGTTCCCACTCATTTTGCAGTACTCTGCTCACGTGGACATGTGCACACACATGTACGTATCCATGTACAGATGCATGCCCATGTACATGCATAGGCATTATATAGAGATGGAGGAGGACCGTGACGGGAAAAGAGATCAAAGCTTTTTGTTGTTGTTGTTTCTAAAAGAATTCCAGTAAATTTAGTTCACTGCCCTCTCCGTGGTAAGAAGATTGTGGCTACCACTTGGGGGTCTGGTTAAACATAATATTGCAATGCAATTTTTAGAAAAAAAATATTTGGTGCTTTCTGTGTGGAGACCATTCAAACACCAGGTGGACTTGAAGTCAGTTTGATGACCACTGGTGTTCCGGGGTGGGGTGGTGACACGATTTAGGTGGAGCATTTTGCACAGTAGGCTTGTGCGCATGCTCTCACTAAATTTCCGGGTAACATGAACCACGTGGGTTCTCAGCGTGATGGAGAGAAGGATCCTGCCTCCTCTCCGGAACGGCCATGGAAAGACAGGGACAACGGGAATGCTGAGAGCCATGGGGCCTTTGAGTCTGTAGAACGCCTAACTTACTTCACGGTTTTATCTGTCCTGTCTTCTGATATTTACTGGCTCCCTGCTGGATTCAAGACTATTTCTTCCAAAGAATAAAATGGGACTTTGAATAATAGTGTCCCAATTCTTTCAAATAAAACTGTGCTATATACCRGAGGCTGTGGACCAAGCGGCGGTTCCTTTGCCCACATCACCCCCAGGGAACTTAGAAAACTCTGGAGGAAACAGGGTCTAACTCTTGGTTAGATGAGTTTTTTTTGTGTGTGTGTGTCATGAGTTTTATAACAGATACCAAGAAACTGAATTATAAATGTTAATGTGCTATTTACATTCAACTTTTAACTAGAGAGCCTAATAAAAGTTAGATATAATATATAAATGCCAACTTAAGAATTAAATTTCGGTCTGAACAATCATTCTGTAGCTTATATGAAACCTTAATGACATATAGCCCCATCTAGTTTAGCATAATTTGTGCTTATGAATTATAAATGCTCAGCTTTTACAATTAGACCTACCCATCTGTAGGCATCTTAATGAGAAATTACCAAAATTGAATTGATTTGTAATATCCACTCTACTGTGTTCCAGAATAGTGATTCCCCGAGGTAGTTTCCGGAGCCATCTCCCGCAGCATGCGGCAGAAAAGCTCTCTTGGTGGCATCCGTGTTTGACCAGCGAAGAGATGTCCGGAAGTGAAAGGAACAGAGGTGGTTCCTGTGGAGCCTAGAATGTGCACGTGTGCGGGCTTAGAGCGCTTCACATGCGTGCTGTGCGGTTGCACTGAGGTCAGAAGACCGCCATTTTAAGGAGGTGGGTCCCTCTTCCCCCTTTGTTTTGAGGCAGAGTCTCTCCTGTTTCTGCCACTCTGTACTCCACACTAGCCGGGCCAGGAGCTTCCTTCTTACATAAGACTCGGGGATTAAACACAACTGCTCAGGCTGCTCAGAGCTTTTGTTGGCCAAGCCATCTCCCTGGCCCTAGATACTTTTTCACTGCGATGCTCAGAGTCCAGGGACATTTCTATTAAAAAAAAAAATCAACATTTATATACAAGGTGTTTCCTCTCATTTGTGATGAGGGGAAGTCGAACATCTTGAATATGCTGATTTAATTAATTCTCCAGGGGCATCTCAGAGGGTGGAGCTTTTTTCCGAGTCACATTTTACTGTGCCTAGAACACAAGCCCTGTTACTATTGCCCAACCACATCCGTTCCCAAGAATAAAGAGGACAGCATCACAGCCTCTGCTGTGAAAAATACAGCCACATCCAGTCCTTCAGCGGATCTCACCAGCACMCCAGGTGTGGAAGACAAGCCTTTGAAATATTGTGAATAGCTTGACATTATCACATTATTATTGAAATGCAAATTCTTCCCTGCAGAAATGAAAAGGCGAAGACAATGTACTTTCTTGCGTATTATCGATCATACCTAGCCTTGTAGCCTTGCCTAGAGGGCTTGTTCTATGGAAACTTCCTGATGTGCATGCCCCCCCACGTGCATCGCCCGAGTTTACTGTGCACAGTACCCCCTCCCACGTGTGGGGTACTATTTGTCCTTATCCTTGCTCAAATGAAAAGATGGGCTGCCAGCCGTGAGCTGTTCCTATGGGGCCCTTCTGTAAAGGAAGGGGGCGTTGTCCCTGGAGACTCTTGTCAAGTYCTTCTTCAGAACTAGTTGGCTATATTGATCACTGTCAAGAGTGTTAGTAATCAGGACTCATTTATACACTGCTTATACTGCGTATTCTTCCCAAAGCATGTCAACAAACATTGCCCCATTTCAGCTCATTACTAAGTCCCGGGTTGTAGGGCAGGTATGGTAATGGGTTAGTCAGGGCTGGTGTCATTATGCCCAATTTAAAGATGAGATAACTGAAGGTTACAGGGGTCAAATAATTTGCCGGAGAGCACATCTCTGATAAGAGAAAAGCCAGGGACAAGGCCTTCAACCTCTAGAGCCCCATCCCCCACCTGGGTGCTGCTAAATCTAAAATGTCATGGTGTTGTTAATACTCAGGACTTTCATAATTGGTAAAAGGAGGACAGTTTCTCGACCTGACATTCTCACCTCTGCCTGACTGCACTTTGAACCGTGACGGTGGGACACATTTAGAAGCTGTCTGAGAAGGCCCTCAGAGGCCGCAGAGCAATCAGGTCCTGAATTTCTTTCTTCTCTCAATGGAGAGCATTGTTGAAGGGGGCGTTGTCCCCTGAGACTCCAGAAGTATTAAAGACAAAGGTCTCCAGAAGAAGACCTGTTGGCAATGGGGGGCATTGTTATTTGGGACTCAGCTTTACGGCTGGAGTGACAACAGTACAGAGGTGTCAATTTTGTGACTTTGGGTGGGACAGGAGAGACAAAAAACTGGACCAGATACTGTGGTGGAATAACTTCCTAGGAGATTGCGATTTGCACCTATAGGACAGAAATGCATTAAAAAAAAAAACAAAAACAAAAAAACAAAAAGCAGGAATAAAGTGGACCTCATAACACAGCCAAAATGGCACTTCCCTCTGGCTGCCATCTTACTCCGACTCAGCCTAACCACTGGTCTAAGGAAAGGAGCCTCTGGCCCTAATTCAGCACTTAGACATTTAGTGCTTTCTCTAGGCAAGGAAGCATCRTCCGACCTGATGCACAGGCAATGGTCAATGGGTTTAGAATGTACTGATTAACTGTGAACACGTAGTGGGAGGGCCCATTGTCCCATGTTCCATGTTTTTAGCAAGAAGATGGCATCACCCAGTTCTTTCTGACATACATATACATGTGAGGACCATGAGTGGACAGAGGCAAGCTCTGACTGGATGGGTGGGGTTCAGTCATCAGGACTTGGGAACTCATTGGCTGGGTGGCGTTGTTATTAGATGTGTGAGGTACATAGCTGAATGAGTTTCCGATAGCTCTGAGATGTCCCACCTGGGTGACAGGTACTGAGCAGTGACACTGGCCAAGGCAGGAGACCAGGTTAACAAAGTATTTAGCCAGCAGCTAAGTCACATGCAGTAGACTGACGAACAAAGGCTTACACAGGGATGTTCTGTGCTCGCCCTACCTCTGTGCTGTGTTAAAGACCTGACAGCTTTGTCTAGCCTTGAGAGGCCTCTCAGCAGTCAAAGGTAGATACCATGAGGAAGACTGAGCGCTACCCTGGATGCATATTGCTTGTGTAAAAACCAGGCGTGTGTGAATGAGCACTTTTCTGTGGGCTGCACTGGACCAAAACTGAACACCGCTCACACAGTGGAAGGGAGAATGTGTGTTTAATGTTTTATTAAAAACATCTTCACGGTATAGGCGATTGAGGTCGCTCATATTTCATTTTGTGGCTCTAATCTTTAGATAAATATTGACATTGTATGGTTGCCCAGATGAGTCTTCCAATGTAGTATAAATATTAAGAAATATTTATCTTTTTGTAGAGTCTCCAGAAGGGTGAGTCTTCTCTGTTTACTTTCATGTTGCATTTTTTTCCTTACTGGTTTTTTAAAAAATAAATCTTGTAGCATAAAAGTCTTACTCCTACCTAAGAGTTCCAAAACGAGGCTGAACATTTTGAGGAAGTAACAGAACATTAAAAGCGGACAGTAAAAGGAGTAAAGATGAGAAACTTTGTTTTCCAGGGTTGGGGGCGGTTTTTAACAGACCCAGTTCCTAGACAGGGAAAACCTGTATTTTTAAGGGCACATTCAGATTGAAAATTAATACTTGGATTCTTTAGGAAAAAAAAACTGGCACCATGTTTTAGTCGATGTCATAATTCCAAGAGCTGAATTTACATCACTATCGATTCACATGTCAAATTATTGCACAAATGTGGGGCCGTTTGTCTCTAACGTCACTGGTAGGCTGCCCTCTAGTGGCCGTTGGCCTCAGCGCACCCACTTTTGTTCGACTCCCTGAAAGGTGAACGCGGTGTTACCATTTAATCAGCGACCACCCAAGCTACATGGGGGCCCTTAAAGTTAAAAAAACTTACATTAAAAGGTCTGAAAGGTTGTGATAAATAAAAAATGCCTACCACAACTGCTCTTGATGGCAGAGGGGACAATAGTGTATGGAAAAACACATTGATGATTAAAAAAATCAAAGCCAGAATGAAGTCAACACCAGGAAAGTCTCACAACTATCAAGCACTTATTCATATATATAATTGCTTTGTGTTCCAAGAGATCCATAAGTGCTAAAAATAAGCTCCGTAAATAACTTTAGAAGGAATCTTAAATAAGAGTAAGTAAAAGGAGCAAGCGTCGAATCGAGGCCGTCCTAGGAGCTCTCAGGCTAGAGCGCTTCCCTGTTGCAAACCCTCTGTGGTTGCAGTCACGCTGGGCATAAGTCCTGGGCCGGAAGTGCCAGCGAGTGCCAGCTCTGCTCTCCCTTGGCTGGGGGATGAGCCTACTCCGGAGTCTCCAATAAGTGCAGAGAAAATGTCAGACTCAGCAGCTCTTTCGGCATGTGCGATGCTAGCATTCTGCCTGAGTTACAGGCGGCGCGCCGATGATCCAAGTGCACACAGCGCACCGCGCAGGCGCAGCCGCAGCCGCAGCATGGCTATCTTATTTCATAACAATGGTGGTGTGCTGCTGTGGATGCTGCTGCTGCTGGTGGTGCTTTTCCTGGCACTTTAAGACAAAGATCAGAAGGAACAAGGAAGAGCCTGCTAATGCCCCCCCGCCCCCAGGCACAATATAGAAAGTCCACTTTATACTTGGGACTTACCCTTATATGTGATGTCCTGATGGMGTTCAAAGCATGAGCTCAGGAGTTTGCTACTTGGTTGACAGTGGCTTCTTTGGGAAGTTACTTTATGTCTCTGTGCCTTGATTTCTTCATCTGTAAAGTGGGTCTACTGATTGGGCCTGCCTAATAGGGTAATTGAGATAACATATTCCTGAATGATGTCAGGCACATGCAAACATTCAAGTTAAATCAACCATTATTATTTGCCATCAGGTTGTCCTAATAGAACTAGCCAGTCTCTATGTGTTCTGTCACCACCTCCGTGGTGGATTATTGGAATGGAAAAGGCACAAAAATCCCGAGAGCGCGGTAGTTCCAGTGAGACATTTGCTTGGCCTCCTCATGGTTCYGTGCTCCTTTGCGTGTTAGGGTTTGGTTTAAAACAACTGACTTAGTAACCATGAGTTCATTACTACATGGTAGACTTTACATTCACAAACCTTGTGTTTGGAGACAGGGTCTCACTCTGGAAGCCTGGCTGTTTCAGCCACGTAAGTGCTAGGATTTACAGGCATCGCACCTCAGTTCCAAAATGCTGAATAAGTCTTCAAAGGTAAGGAAATTAAATCCCATGGGTGCGSTGCTCAGTCAGGGGCAGGTTTGTGAGGTTCTCGATGCCTGGCCATGTCACAGCGCTCTTGGACTTGGGGCCAGGCGCGCAAAGCTCTTCCCTTGCTTGAGACTCATGTTGATAGTTGATAAACGGATTCCTCACTGGATGAACTTTCTGAATGCAATGCTTAGATCTTAAGTGATGTTATGTTTGAAGTCCTAATCCCTAAATAACTGCCACTCAAAAGACAGTAGAGAAGTCTCTTCTAACTTAATGTTAGACTCAAAACCAACATATAAATGCAAACAACTTTGTTTTCTACAAAACTCTGCAAAGCACTGTTTATCAGCCACATCTCCTGGCACGCTGGCCTGTCAGATGGAGCCCTCAGCTTTACACCTGTGCTTTCCAAAACATCTAATTCCTGAACAGTAACGTGGCCAATAGGAAAACAACCTCTATTCTGGTCAGGACTTCACCCCTATTTAGGAAGGCGCCAGGAGGGTATGGAAAACGTGGAGATTAAAGAAGAATCTAGACGGTCAGCTCAGCAGTTAAGAACATTTATGTTTTCTAACGGTCTTGAACTCAGTTGCCAGGTCCAACTGCCTGTAACTCCAGCTTTAGGTGATACAACACACTCCTCTGCTCCCCATCAGCACCCACACTCAAATACGTAGCCTGCACCCAGGCACACGCGTATACCTATAATGCAAAGTAAAATCAGTATTGTATGCATATATTCAAAAGTAAAATAAACATATATATTCATATATATGTGTGTGTGTATATATATTCATATATATTCACACATATATATATGCACACACATACCTATAATGCAACGTAAAATCAGTATTGTATGCATATATTCAAAAGTAAAATAAACATATATTCATATATATGTGTGTATATATATTCATATATATATTCATATATNTATTCATATATATATTCATATATATATGCACACACATACCTATAATGAAAAGTAAAATCAGTATTATATACATATATTCAAAAGTAAAATAAACATTATATATATTCATATATATGTGTGTGTGTATATACACACACACACACATATAATGAAAGTAAGTGGGCTGGGGATGTGGTTCACTCGTTGTGGTACTTGTATAGAATGCTCGAAGCTCTGGTTTCTACATCCAGCATAAAGACAAGCTTGGGGGCACAAGCCTGCTATCCCATAATCTCAGCACGTAGGAGACAGAAGGATCAGAAATTCAAGATCCCCTTCATCTACAGAGCAAGTCTGAAGGCAAACCCAGTCTCAGAAACAAAAACAAGAGAAAGATGGGGAGTAGTAAGGGTCAAACCAATCAGTCAGCCTTCAGTAAGCAAGACTCCTGACCTTACCTACTCCAAATGTGAACTCGAATGCGCAGCACAGCCTAGTTTGCAAAAAATAAGGAAGTTGTTGGTCAGAGTTTGGGGAATGCGCTAACAAGCAGGAGCTTGGAAATGGGGTGTCTCTGGAGAGAGTTGATAGGAACCGGGGCCCTCCCCAGTGGTAGCAAACCTTGTGTTCATTTGGTATTCATCCAGTGTTGGGGACCATCTGACAGCTGTTTGGTGTTTTTTTATGAAATGGATTTGGACCCTGACCAGATGTTAGTGGACAGCTGTTCACCACACAAAACGCTTCCTCAAAAGAGGCACTAATGGCCAGTGTCCTAATGTCTTCACAAGTGAGGCAGCCATGGGCCGGGTCACC
Organism: Apodemus speciosus; assembly: GCA_002335545.1. Taxonomy (NCBI): domain Eukaryota; kingdom Metazoa; phylum Chordata; class Mammalia; order Rodentia; family Muridae; genus Apodemus; species Apodemus speciosus. The sequence goes on from BDUI01010418.1 coordinate 25,034, forward strand.
GATGACTGTCCCCACCCAAGCCTGGCTGTAGGCTGAGGGTAGAGGCCCTGTTGGACACTGAGCCTTCTCGACAGCCAGAGACTTTGGATCTCATGGCTTCTTACAAAAAGCCTCCAAAAAGAGTGTTTAATACTTGCTTTATGTATACCTATGCCTGTGTGTGTCCTGGGTGAATCTTTTCAAAATGGTCAGCCAATCAGAGGCCACTTGTGGCCACCACTCCATCCTCACTACGCCGAACTCAGTGCAGAATTTTCTCCACAGCTTTGCTTTCTGTGCAGTATTTGTTAACAATTTTTATAAAAGTTATTTTGTAAAAAGTTATTTTTTAAAAGTTTTCATGTGAGTATCTCTAACTGAACCAATATAGTCCATTCCTCCCACCCCCTTGCTAATTACTGACTAGTGACCACTGCAATGGAGTTTTAAATATACATGCCGGTTAAAAATGAACTTTAAAAACACTGACGTTAAAGCAAGTGCTTTAGGGGCAAACTGGTTTGACAACCGCTGTTTTTGAATTCAGCCATCATTGGACTGTCTGCAGCGCTTTCCGAGTTAGAATTCTCTCATCTTTTCCTTTCGATTTTGCAAGCTAGGAGCAAACTCTAAGTCACTCCCAGAGTGTACCGATGGAATCTCAGCCTTCCATGGGTTGGCAGATGACTCTGCGTCAGAGTGCAGTGTTACCTATGTGATGGGAAACATTTTGATCCCCATTACTGTTCATTACTTCTCTTTATAGAGTCAGGCCATGTATAGACATAGAAAGGGACCCTCTCTAACCAGAGGCCTCTCTGTGCTCTGCTCCCGTCACCCCATTCCAGAGGTAGAGATCTGTCCAGTACTCTACTTCCTTCGAAGATAGGATCTGTGTAATCCAGTCAGGATGCTGGATACATTTTTCTAACCATAGCTGTTTATTTAAAAGAGATTCTAGTCTTTGTTGAAGCTGTGTCCAGTTGGGTGGGGAGAGTGGTATGTCCTGACCCTGGTACACTAGTATGTTGGGGTTTTCCTGCTGTCCCACATCCAGCATTTCCACAACAGTAAGACTCCCTCCTCCCCTCCATTTTCTAGCGTGGCTCCTGCTCCTGTGAATGAAAGGCAGCTCTGACTAAAGGAGCTAGACTATGCCCAGCAACCAGGGCCGGGTACTATTGAGTCCATTGTTTTCTCCCAGCACCGTGGAGCCAAATCCCATTTTATAGCACACTGTCTTCTAGGAATCCCACTCCATCACAACAACAGGCTTTCCCTAATGCCTTCCTATTTTTCCCATTTGCTGCTGTCACAGGCAGCGCCACACAGTCCTGCAGCAGGCAATTAGAATTCACTCCTCCCCGGGGCTCTGCTCTGCCCCATTTGCAAAGGGACCACACGGCATCAGCTGCCATATTAAATAGACACTAATGGCAGTGAGCCTCGAGCAGCCAAAGCAGTGATGGAGATGAGGTGTGTTTAAGATTTAATTCCTATGAGGAACTCAACCTGGAGTTCAGATATGCTCCTACTCCTGGGCTGACACCAAGTTTAGGAGAAATTGGGCTAAGATTGTGCTTGACAGATTTTTCATATACTTAAGGGTAAATGAGGTGGGTGTGTTTAAAGTGAATACAGAAATGAAAGTTTCCCAGTAGGGTCACACAAGGTTATGTCGTGGGCTAATCAGTGTGCTGTGTGTATTCGAGGTGTTTTTCCTTTATAGTTTTCAAAGAAGATGGCAAAGCAGTAATACCGTCCCTTGGAAGTGTCATTCAAAGACTTCTAAGGCATCTCGGAGCCTGTCCTCTTCCTGCCGGGGCCCCTGATGTTTGAATCTGGGATGTGGAGTCTATATCATGACTAATTGGCCCCTGAACACAATCCAGACACTTTYCAAAGACTTTCTGGTGCATTTTGACAATGCCTGAATGACGCGTTATTCATTTTTGTCACATCTGGCAACACGGCACAACTCGCAGAATAATTTCCTATTGGATTTATGAGGCTGCACCCTTGGTAATATTCCCTGGGAGATGGAGTGTGAGGGATTATGGTGTGTATAGGCCTTCCTGTGGTAGAAGTTGCCCCACCCCATTAAATTGGTTGTAACGAGCACACAGCCCAGTGCCGCACTGAGAGAGGGCTGCCTCACCTTTCTGACTCTCCAGGCCTTTTTGACTACATTCTCCTGCGGCTCGTGCACTGGGCTGTGGATGGAGCAGCGCCGTCCGACTGAAGCGGACCCTGGAGGCATTTCATTGAGTCCCACATCATTAATTGACCTGGACAGTGGCCATGTAATCAGTGCAGGTTTTCAAAGCTCATCTATATTCACCATCTCAGTTCGTTTTGACACAACTGTACACACCTGTCTTTGCCTCACTTTGAAATAGAAGGAACATTCTCCTCTCAACACAGAGTCTTTATAAAGTTATGAGATTTTTGTTTTAAAAAAATTACCCCCCCCCAGATATTACACTCTCCAGCTCAACAAAGTAAAATATACAGCTGCCTGCAAAAGGTTTTGAACATTGTATGAACATTACAAGGTGTATGAACATTGGAGGACGTCCTAGGCCACAGACATGACTTTTCACATGTTAAAGACCGAGGACTAGCCAGTGGCTCTTCTTATTAGTGCTCTTGGTTAAACTGTGGTTCTTTGACAGGTGTCAGTGACATTCTGGGGTGGAGTGACCCGCAGGCTTTTCTCTTGCTGTTTCCTCAGGTTAGTCTAGAAAACTACACAGATGCTTTATCTATCCACTGGGCGCCACATCTTACAAGAGAATGCTTGTGGTAAATATCAGGCAGGTGTTCCAAAGCCCAGCCTTGGCCGTCAGAGGGTTGATGGCTCCTGATGCTTAAAGTTGTCCTCAGACACTCACACGGCCTGAGGTTATTGGCGTTGTCCTTGTAGTATGTCTGCATTTAATTGCAAACACAGAGCTGGTAGTGGAAGTTCTGATTACAACCTATGGAATACCTACTGTGCCCAAGTCCCCTAATCAGAACAAGTCTAAGGTGGCTGGAGGGGAGTGACTCCAGCACACAGAAGTACRTGTGTGGAGCAGACAGCACAGCCAGTGCCGAAAGTCAGATAGCTCCGTGTGGCCTCACTCTGACTGTGTGACCTCAGGCAAACGGTAACCTCATTATGTCTTTATTTGCTGTCTTGTACAGTGGAGTAGTCGTTGGGGCTGTCTCAAAGGTAGCCATAAGGATTAAATGAGTCAATATGTGTGGACCGCTTTAAGTACTTGTTGCACTGTTAATACTAGGTAAGAACTCACCATCGCCATCCTCTGAATTTATGGAAGCATGCTGGGGAGATGAGCCCAGAGAATTTTCACATTTGTGTGTGTGTGTGTGTGTGTGTGTGTGTGTGTGTGTGTAGAAATTAGCACACAGTGAGGATTGAAGACTTGGATTTGGCTTTTGTAGCCCTTCTTCACCCATTTTGATACCTCCACTGCTTTCAAAGCTACTATGTCACACCTTCTTCCCCCCCACTCCTCCTTCCACTCTGCCGCCCATGTTTCTTTTAGTAGTGGCAAGTATCTCAACCAGGTGACACTCCAAGAATGCCATAAAGCCACTCATCTTCTACACTTGATCTTAGCCGAAAGGCCGAGAAGTGATGCCACTCATCTTCTAAGTCACCAGTCATTTATGTGTGGTGTCACTTGTTGAATGGGCTCGTGGTGACACAAGGCTAAAAGTGGAGCTAATTTCTTCTGTCGGTGTCGGAATCCTGTTTTGTTGTTGAGACAGGGTCTCATGTATCCCCAGTTGACCATATACTCTCAGCATATTTGGTTAGTTTAGGATGACCTTGAATTTCTAATCCTCCTGCTTCGACCTCCCTTGTGATGTGATATGTGCCACCACACCTGATTTTATGTCAGGCTGAAGTGATCAAACCCAGAGGTTTATGTATGCTAGGCAAGCCCTCTATAGAAACAGAACCTCGCCCCCCAGCMCGGTAACCTGCTATCAAAATCCTCCAGCTTGAAATTCAGGAGGTCGACGAGAGTAAATACTCTTCTTTTGCTGGCAGTGATAATTCTTTCTAGAGACTTGTGACTAGGGAACCATTCTGAGGACAGCATTCCTTGTTATGTGAGATGATTTTGGTGCTGACCACATGATGTCCTGTCTGTTTAAACACAGCACGAAGCTCCAGTCAAACCTAAGGTGTCTCTAGCATTACTAGGTGCAATACACCAGGGCGCTTGTTCAAGGCCCTCAGCCTAGAGAGCACAGAGATGGCCACTGGGCACATGCTGACAAGTCCTTCCAGAGCTGCTCAYTGGGGAAGATTACATCTCTCCTTGTTTTCATCAAGGTTCAGGAAGGCCAGTCAGAGGCAAAGTTTCAAGTTCAGGAGATGCACGGGGCCTCTTCATATCACGCGATTTTGTTGGCACTGGCACTTTAGCAGTATTATTTCGCGGACCCTATTTCAAGTTCAAGACTAAAAGAATAATGGTGTCAGATAACCCCCGCTCTTGATAATCTCCCTCTCTGAAAATAATCCAGACATTGCTGATGCTGTGAAATTTGTGCTGATCCTTCGGTATGCATGTACATTTTTTTTTTCTCTTAAAATAAAGACCTAGTAGGCTTAGAAGGAGATGTTAGGGAAAATAACTACTGAAAATTAGCTGGACTGTGTAAAATTTGCATTTTGAAGTGACAGTGATCATTTTAAGTTTGGTTAGTACCAAGATAAGTAAATGATTAAAGACAAACCAACAACTCTTTTAAACCATCAACCCCTTTCCAACGAAACTATACAGGGAGACACGTGGCTTCTTATTCTCCAGGCTACGCTCCATCTGCGACTTAGGTGTGCCGTTAAGATGGCCCTGCAGCAGGAGCTTGATGGGTGTGACTGGTATTTGGGGGGTCACAGCTAGTTGARTTTGATGTGTGTCATGATAGGCTATATATAGGTAGTATATGCCATTGTCAGAGAGATGGCTGTGATGTTGTAAAAATATTGATCATTCTAATTATTGTCTTTATGCTAGTAGATGTTCTGAATAAGTATTATACTTTGCATGTGGCATCAAGGATAGGGAAAACTCTGTGTAAATGGAATGCCTCCCGTCTGCGGTCRCCAGGAAGGCACTCACATGGTACATTCTGGTAACAGTAATTGGATAGTTACGCCTCATTAGAAGAGTGGAATTTCCTAGTTATGATAAATAAGTTCATTTTTGTTTTGTGTCTCCAGTTTCTACCTCTGCTTCTATATGTAGTCACTGTTGACAAAGCTAAGGTGAAAAGTGTCCCCCATACACA
>BDUI01010421.1:25717-42390 GCA_002335545.1 Apodemus speciosus
AGAGAGAGAGAGAGAGAGAGAGAGAGAGAGAGAGAGAGATGACCCACATCAAGGAGGTATGGAGGGGAAAACCATGAAAAACACTCTTAGGGAATCCATCAGGGGCACATTAAGATCCTATCACTGGAGCCACTTGATGGCATGTGCTTTTCCCCAATTCCAGCACTCAGGAGATAGGCAGGCAGATCTCTGTAAATTCAAGGATAGCCTGGTCTACATGGTATATCTCAGGCCAGCCAAGACTATATAGAGGCCATGTTTCAAAACACAAAAACCAACCAACCCAACCCAACCAACCAACCAACCAAACAAACAAACAAACAAAAAACCCCAACAACCCAAGATTCTATCATTGATGGCTGCACTGAACACTGGGAAAGAGCAAATAGCTATTTTCGGTATAGAGGTAAAAACTGAGATTGAGTTGAACCGGAATGGTAGCACTGGAAAGGAAAGAGAGTGAGCTGAGGTGAGATTAAGAGGCTGCAGACACAGGGCCCCTGATGAAAGGCCAGGAGAAGGCAGGTTGAGAGTTTGCTAATAGGGTCTGAGGGCTCTGACCTGGGCTCTGCTTTCCCTGAGGAAGGCCAAGTCTCTTCCTGTTGAGGAGGGCAATGGGAAAAGTCCAAGGAAAGGGAAAGTCTGGAATAGGAGAGGAGGGAGACCCAGGAGAGAATTTGGGGTAGTTCTTGGAGATGTGCTGAATGGTTAGCTGGGTGTAGACAGGAAGAAACCAAAATCCTCAGATCCTTCCTGGCTTCAAGTTTGAACAGGGGAGGGGACTGAGAGAGAAGCAGAGAGGCTAAAAGAACAGTCTTGGAGATTTAACCTGGATGAGAAATAAAATGTAGGCAGGAAGGCACCGGCATGGGGGGAGAACTTGGGAAGCAGAGAGCTGGAGGCAGCTGGTGCCCATCAGTGACAGGGGGGTCTCCTGGAAGTGGCTGGAGAGAGCCCTGGAAGGAGAGGCTAAGAGAGAGACGTTAGCTGGTTTTGGGGGTGAGTGAGAGAAGGTTCAGACCAGACTGCAGGGGTCCACAGTGGGGTTTCCCATAGGGTGGAGAGCAGGGCCAGCAGAAGGCTGTACCACTAGCTGGTCGGTGTCAAATAGTACCCACCCTTGACTGATAATGTGAATAAGGTTCGTCTCTTCCATTGGTCCACACATTCCATGTAGAGAGGGTGATGTCTGCTTGGCTCATTTCTGTCACCGGAGTTTAACACAGAAGATCACACATGGGTACTCAGATGAGCAGTGAGAGGAGTAGTGGGCCAGCATGGTGACCCCAGATCTTTCTCTGTACCCAGGCAGAGAAAGAGACATTGAGACTCCAGACAAGCAACATCTCTCTATGCATCAATGTTCTTTCCTTATTTACCTTTGGATTTATTTTAGTTTATGTGTATTGTGTGTATGAGTGTTTTACCTTCCTGTATGCCTGTGCACCTCATGTGTGCCAGGTGTCTGTGGAGGTCAAAAGAAGGTAYTGGGTTTCCTGGAACTGGAGTTAAAGATGGCTGTGAGCTACCATTTGGGTGCTGGTAATCAAACCCAAGGTCCTCAGGAAGAGTAGCCCATGGTTTTAACCACTGAGTTCTCTTTCCAATCCTTCTCAAACGCCTTTATCTCAAGGTTTAATTAATCTAAGCAATACCTCCGTTCAGCTCCCAACATCCAGTCTGGTATGCAATAAACTTAGCTCTCCACCCTCCCTCCCTCCCTCTTTTACCCCTCCCTCAACTTCCCCACGTTTTCCATGCACTTACCGCACCCAGAGTCCAGAGCCATAAAACTCCACCCATCACGGACTCTCAATTCCCTAGGCCCTGCAGCTTAGCCTCTTCTCTCAAGTTGGAGGGCTGATGTGCCCAACATCTGGCTTTAGATTCCCCTAACCCCAGAATCCAAGATTGGGCCCGAATGGACCTCAGGTCTAGCCAGGTGGCTGTTGCCATGACAAAGGCCACACACAATCCCCAGCCACAGGTTCCCTAAGAGACTGGTTACTCTTTAACGTATCCACCCACCTTGGGTGATTAGAAGAATCAATAAGATAACCGGGCGGTGGCAGCTGGCTGTGCTCACTGCCTTCCTGGTGGACCGGCTCTGGGTGGCCCCTTTGCTGCTGTGTGCGGGCCCCAGCTCCTCCATGCCCCCCAGTGTCCAGCTGGGTACACTTGGTCATGGTCAGTGTGAACGCGCCCCTCGGGGCTCCAGTGACGAGTCCTTATGGTAAGTAAGGCTGATATCTGGCACTGGGAGATGGCTGGAGGGGGTGGGATCACGGTCAGGCTGTGGAGGCTACAGGACGACAGTATGTTTCCAACGGGGCTCCAAGACCCTCCAAGAGTTCCTTCAGAATAGCTGGAAGCTCAGAGGATGCTGGGCCTCGCTCAGGTCCCTGACAAGGGGATGGCTTGAGCTGGGCATGGTGTGGGAAGTGCTGGGAAGGGCTGAAGGAGTCTGCGGCAAGGGCTTAGCTCTTTTTGAGGGGGAAGACTCTTCTGAGAACCCACAGCCAGGGAATCTTTTCATAATTCTATAGAAAGGAAGGGTTCTCAAATAGATGTCCAAAATGCTCTGAAAGCAGTGCTGAGCCTGTTGATGTAGCCAGCTAGGTTGGGACCTCAGGGACAACATGTTGGTTCCTCCATCCCTCTCTGGGGATGAAATTGAAATCATAATCCTGCTGGGTGTAAGGGGACTGGGTGTGATTTTGCATTGGGCGTGTGAAGCTGGGAAAATGTGCTAACCGCTGACCACAAAGGCTTAGGTGACCAGCAAACTGAAATGGGAATATGTAAATCAGAATTGACAATGGGGCACTGATGTGTGCACAGATAGAAAGTCTCAGCTGCAGCAAAAACCCACGGATGTTTCTGATAACAAAACGGATGTAGTCCTATATAGGTACACACACGGGTTTGTATTTGCATAGAAAATTCCTTGGGAGGACGCAGAGAGCCTGGTGACAGTTTTGTTTCTGGGGAGGGAGATCCAAGAGAATGTTTTTTCCCTCTTGAGACACATGATGTTTCATGGAGCTGAATTACAGGTGCACACACACATATAGAGCTTGGCCTCTGAGATGCTGCATGTGTTGGTTCTGTTTCTTGTTGTGGGACAACCATCCAGGAAGTTAATGTTTCTGTGCCTCCAGTTTTTATTGACATGAAGAGAAAGTTGGAGTTGTGGGTCCATAAGGGGTCACATGGGGCAGAATGTAAGTAAGGCTCATGACATAACACAGACTATGTGGACTCAGTAAATATTACATAACAGCATTCTTTTTTAAAAGTATACATTTATTTGTTTATTATTTATGTGCATATATGCTTGCATCCTAATGTGCTCACGGAGGCCAGTACACCACCCTCAGGAGTTGGTCAGTCCTCTTCTTCCATCATGTGAGTCCCAGGGATCGAACTCAGGTTATCGGCCTTGTCAGCAAGTACTTCTACCCACTGAACTGTGTCTTCAGCCCCTTGATATCATTCTTAGCTGAGACTAGATGGCCAGTGACTTGTCAGAGACTAGTCTTCTGACTTGTCTGGGATTCTCTGCTTTGATTCACCAGTAAGTGGGAGAGGTGACACAGAGGACACCCAAACATGAGAGTCAAATGGCCTGGGACCCATCCCATATATCATCAGTGTGACTTTGGAAGAGTCACCTCCCCCTCTCAGCCTACTTTCTCTTTTGTAAAACAGTTGATTTCACTGGATTAGAGATTACAGGAGCATAGTTAAAGGGCTAGATGTACTTTAATTCATAGTTGTAAAGACTTGGTTGAACCTATGGCCAGAGGTAATGGCTCTGGAAGGGGGCAACATATGGCTTCTGCAAGCTCCAAACTTTCCATTAGCAAAGGCTAGAGGTGAAAAAGAGGCCCCAGAGAGTCCTCCTAAAGGATAATGTAGTAAGAGCATCACTCAACAGTATCTCTGTCTCCCAGGTCTATACTTAGGATGATGTGCATATGTCTCTTCTCTTCAGATCCTTTGTAGTACTTAACAAGTGCTGGTATCTAACATAGATGGGTGGATGATTGGATGGATGGTTGAATGAATGAGTGTATGTATAGGTAGATGTTTGTATGAACAGATAGTTAAATGTATGTATAGATAGAAGGATAGATGAAGAATGATAGATGGATAAATGGATAGATGGTTGGATGGATAAGTAGCAAAATGGATGGTAGAGTAAATTGCTATATGAACAATTGGATGGTTATATAGATCAATAAATGGATGTATGGATAAATGTGTGGTTGAAGGATGGATAATTGGAYGAATGGACATATGGTCAAATGGATGGGTGGAGGGGTGGATGAATGGGTGGATGACTTTATGACTAATTGTATAGAAGGAAGGATAGATGGTTAGATGGGTGGATGGATGGATGAAGGGTGAATGAATGAATGGATGATTGAACAGTTGAGGGGATAGTTGGATAGATGCATGGTTGGGTGAATGACTAAACAAACAATTCAGTGGTTGAATAGTTAAATAGGTACATGCATGGATAAATAGATGACTGATAGATGATTGGATGTGTGGTTTGATAGCTGGATGCATGGGTGGGTAAATGGCTATATGGACAAATGCTTGGATGTATGGTTAGTTAAATGTATGGATGTATGGACAAATGGATGGTTGGATGGATGATTGAATATGTATGTGTATGTATATGTATGCACATGTATATACATGTACACATATATATAAATATATATATGAGTAGATGGATAGTTGAATGGATATATACATGTGTGTATGAGTGAATATATATGTATGAGTGGATAGTCTATATCTATTATCCCATCTAATGATCACAACAGTTATGCAAAACAAACAATATTGTCATCTGAGGGGAAAAAAGAAGGACAACAAAAAAAACTAGGGCTTAGGATTTTTAAAAATATATATCTGACTTGAGATATGATATAGTCAGTTGTTGCCAATGCTCTTGGCCATGTCACATATGTGACTGGTCAGAGAAAGGCGGGCTGCAATGACCAGAGTCATAATATGTATCTCCTGTAACAATGACAACAACAACAACAACAACAACAACAAAGAATTGTCCCAGAACAATGGAACATTTTCAGTGATGCATGTGTGCGTGTGTGTGTGTGTGTGTGTGTGTGTGTGTGTGTGTGTGTGTGGGAGAGGTGGTTAAAGCATCCCATTTCTTGATAAAGTAAGTCTTGGTKTGTATCCCAGTTTTGCCCTCTTTCTTCACGTTCTACTGCTAACTTCCCAGGACTTCTGAAGTCCATCTGTAAAGTGAACTGGAAAAACCTGCTGAGAAACTCTAGGAAAAGTTCTTATTCTGACAAAAGAAAAAAAGATACTTAAAAGAAACAAAACAAAACAAAACCTTTTCTTGGGGACAACAGTGGCCATTCCTGTTAGCGCAGCAGAGGCTGGCCCTTGGGTGAGGGCTGGAAACAGCAGAGACAGCGAAGGGTGGGGGCTCTGCAGATCAGAGAAGGAGCACATGAGTGCTAAGACTTCTGCATGTCCAGCCTGACCACAGTGCGTTTGATTTTACCCCACATGTATCGTCTCTTGGAGCAGATGTGAATTGTAACATCTGTCCCCTGACTAGACTTAAACTTCAGTAAGTCTGGGACGATGGTGACTCGCTTGGTCTTGTTTGTCTTATAAATTCTCATGCAATTGACGGGACACACCAAAGCACGTGCTGGATGAATCCATCAGGACAGTCTTAGCAAACCGCCCCAGAACAGTAACCCTCAAGGTCAGCCAGCTCTGAGCACTGCCTGCCCTTTATAGCCTCCTCCGATGGGCTCTTGTACCTTGTGTCTGTCCCAGTCTAGAAGCAAAATGACCCGGCCTCAGACACCATGTTGCCTGTTAAAGGTCTGAGGCTACAGGAGATCGGAAGAGTTCCTGCCAGCACACTTGGGGTCCCCTCCTCTCTGTCTTTTTCACTGACATCTCTCAATTTAAAAAAAATTAAGTTCCCCTGGAAACCTCCCAGCACACTTTCTTCAATTAAGGAAAGCTCAGAGTCAAGGTGGGAAGCAAGGGAAGGCYAAGGCTGCTTTAGCCCTGCTCCTCTCTTGGGCCCAGCACGCTGTGGGTCCACATTGTTCTATTACAGGTTTCTGACCTCCGCACTATCGGGACACTGGCTGGATAACCATCGCGGAGAGCTATCCTGCATAGCGGGATGTTCAGCACCATCCCTGAACGCTGCTCTACTCAACAGAGGCCAATAATGCCACTCCCCATCAGCTGTGGCTGCTGAAAAGTCTCTAGATTCTCAACAGGAGTATCCCAGGACACATGTCACACTCATGTGTTACGCGGCGTCAGGAATAGCCTCTGGGCAGTTCTGGGTCAGGGGAGAATACTGGGACTCGGGGATTGGCGTTCACTTTAGGTGCCAGGCTCTAGCTCCTAGCTGACTTCGGAGTCGTTCTGGCAACTGTGAGGATAAGATGCTTCGGTTGCACACATTGTGTGCTAATCTGACTCCCAGCTTTGGTTATTTCCTGTCTTTGTTTACCTTGATTATTCCTTTGTCTCTTTCGTAGTAATCATTTCCGCTACTACTCTGATCTCTTTGAGGGCTAAATCTATACAGTCTGATTTTTTTTCTCGTATTTGCAAGATTTATATAAGAGCTTTCTATAGGGTAGGGCTCTATGTGTCTTTAGGGAAGCGAATTGAATGGATGAATCAATGGGAAGACGGATGGATGGAGGGATGGATGGATGAAGGGATGAGGGATGGAGAGAAGGAGGGAGGGAGGGGTGAGCAGTGTAGCTGCCCCTGAAAAAGCTTAGGTCAGGACAGGTGAGGAGAGAGGAGTCATTTAGCCACTAGACAGGGTAATATACCTGTTTCTAAGAGTCAAATGAGCCTCTTTTTTTTCATGGGATAAAAGCCCCATCTTCTGACCATCAGCAGCAATCTTGGCTCAGAGGCCATTGTCTGAGGCACTCTGCATAAATGGCTTTCTCACTCAAAGCCATGAAAAGATGGGCTCTTTCCTTCCTTCCTCTGACAGTTCCAGGATCTTGTGGGAGATCTCATCTTACTATGTAGTCCTAATCGGCCTGGACTCCATATGTAAACCAGGCTGGTCTCCAACTCAGAGACCCACTTGCTTCTGCCTCTGGAGTGCAGGGTTCGAAGGTGTGCATCACCACACTCAGTTTAGGATTTTATTTTTTTAGCCCAGGCTATCCTGGAATTCACTCTACAGCCCAGGCTGGCTTTTAACCTGCAGCAATTCTTCTGCTTCTGCCTCGTGGGTGCTAACAGGGGTGAGCCACCATGTCCAGCTTAGATTCCTTTATTGATCAAGCCAACCTTGGGTTGAACCAAGGAAGCAAGACAGGTACAAACTAGAGTGGCTTTGAGGAATGATAGGCCCAAAGTTAAATAGAACCTCAGATGCTCCCAATGACGGGGTCACGTCCAGTATCTATGGATGCTTTGACCCCTCATTTCCAAAAGCATAGTCTTTCCCACCACTATCCCAGCATCCTCCACACATCTTTCCACCTTACCGTAACATGGAGGCCTCTGATTCAGGTTCACAAGGCTGGTTGCACGTGGGAAGCTTTTGTTTTCTGTTTTAAATGTGTGCGTATGTGTATGTGCATGCATGAGTGCCTGTGTGTGCATGTGTATGTGCATGCATGTGTGCCTGTGTGTGCTCCCACACATGCGTGTGTGTGTGTGTGTGTGTGTGTGTGTGTGTGTGTGTGTGTGTGTGTGTGTGTGTTAAATGTTGGCTATGTCCGTGGTGTGTGCACACTCTTGGGTGGCAGTCCTTCTACCTTATTTGATGCATGGTCTCTGTTATTCACCACTGCACTGTTTGCACCAGATAAGATGACCCAGAGCCTCTAGAGGGTCTTCTGTCTCTACCTCTTATTACTCCCATAAGCGTGCTGGAATTACAGATGCATGTTGGAATTACAGATGCATGCTGGGATTACAGATGCATGCTGGGATTACAGATGCATGCTGGGATTATAGATGGATGCTGCTGCATATGACTTCACATGGGTTCTGAGGACTTAAACTCCAACCCTTATGCACTGAGCCATCTCTCCAGCCCAAGGGAGACTTTCTTAAACTCTACATCTGAAGGATGAGGGCCTCCTGGGATGAGTTCTATGCTTCTGTCATTTTTTATTGATGTCTGTATGTGACTTTAGGCATCCCGGTCAGCTGGGATTTGGAAGCTACTGCCTTACTTCCTCCCATGTAGCAAAGGAAGTTCCCAGAATTCATCCTGCTTCCGCTCTAAAGCCTGGGGAGCCATCACTTCTCTGTGCTCTCTCTCTTTCATTCCTGTGCTCAACAACTAGTTAATGAGGAAGAGTGTGCCACACACTCTGCTAGCCACTGGGAACACAGGAGGCAAAATGTGGTTTCAGAACTTGGCTCCGTTTGCTGGAGCGGTGGACAGGCCTACAGGGACCGAAGAAGGAGAAACCTGATATGGACAGAAAACTCTAGGAAGGAACATTGGAGGGTCTTAGAGGAGAGGATCCAGGACCTCTTGCCTCTGGGAGAACAGACTGATAACTTATCCAGACCGGAAGGGTTGAGCAGGAGTCATCGGGGGTGGGGCAGGGAGGGGAGAGGGGGGAGGGGAGAGGAGAGGAGAAGAAGAAGAGAAGGTTCCAGCTGAGGAGAAAGTTCCAGCTGAGGAGACAGCCTTTACAAAGGTCTGGAGCCTGGCTGCCCACTGTGCTGACTTTATCGGCCCTTGGCAGCGATGGACTCTACCCTTTACGAAGACTGTCTTGGCGCAGGCTGTTCTGTGGCTGATCTATGTAGCTCCCAGACGCGAGCTGGGGTACTGACATGCAGAAGTTGGGCCTTTTATGTTTTTTTCTGACTCAGATGTTCCTGGCATGAGAATGGGCCTCTCCAACCAGGAGAGAACTGTTCCCCTTTGGGCTGTGATGGGCATGGAATGCCATTTACCTCTAGTGGATTTTTGTAATTGATTAATTACAAAATTAATTTTAACATTAATCGGTTTTGTGGTGCATGCTGGACACGTGTTGTGCCACTGAGCCAAAGCTCTAGCCTGCATTGTCGCTGGAAGGGGCTACCTGGGTAGCCCGTGGAAAGGACCGTGTGCATCTCAACCACTGGTTATTCCTGTACCTACAGAGAGTGTGTCTTTCATGCGCAAGGGGCAGTGGGTCTGCTGTGTGTTAAACATCTTTTTATTTGTTATGGAATAAACAGGGATGAAGGAGGGAGAAGTGGCAGGTTCCAAGAGGCAAGTGTTGGAAGGGTGTGTGTGCTTGTATTATACTGCTCTAGCTATGCATAATTGTAATCCCCACTCTCAGGAGGATCAGGGTTGAGTTCAAAGCCAGCCCCTGAGACACAGTGAGTTCAGGGCCACCCTAGAATACTTGAGACTCTGTCCTAAAACACAAAACAAGGACTTCTATAGTGTCCCAGTGAGGGCTCAAAAGTCTCAAAGTGGCCCTGAGAGGTAAGCGGTATTGTTGCCCATTTTACAGATGAGGAGATAGAGACACAGATTAATCAGGCCACTCAGCCAGAGTGACCAAAGGCGCTCAGGCAGGTGGGCCCCGGGTTTGTGTTTTCACTGCACAGTATAGAAAGCATACAGCGCAGCGTGCTCTGAGTAGAGGTCGGCAATCTAAAGGTTTTAAAGCCACAGGACAGAATGTTCAAAAAGGTTCTCGACCACACTTCCAAGCAGAGTCACCTTCATGGTGTCCACGGGGAACGGGGCTGCTTGTATCAGGACATGGACAAACATTTTTAAATCTTTCTGAATTTGCTTTACATCGTGTTAGGAAGATTTATAACAGGCATATTAAGACATCAATAGAAAAGCTCCTGGGTGGGCTGGCGAGAGGGCTCAGTAGGTGAGGGCACTTGCTGCCAAGCCTGGTGACCTGAGTTTGACCCCACCCTCCCACCCCCAAATCCGTAGGATGGAGTTGTCCTCCGATCTCCACACATACACATGCACACACAAAATAAATAGAAAGTTCCCAGGTGACTCATACTGGGGTCCCCTCCCTGCTGCTCCCCTCAATCATGTTTGCTTGCTCTTCAGAAACACAAGCAGAAAGAAAAGTTCCCTTGTAAATTAGCCCGCGTCCTGCTTGTTTTGGGGGTGCATGCGCTGACGTTGGAATGCTACAGGGAAGACCAGCAAGGCCTCTGCAAGGACGACATGAGAATTCAGGAAGTGTCCATATTCTTTAAAGTTCCATATTCTCCTCCTCCTCCTTTGGAGTCCTGTAGACCAGGCTGGTCTCAAACTCAGATCTCGCCTGCCTCTGCCTCCCAAGTGCTGGGATTAAAGTGTGTGCCTCCATTGCCCGGCTTATATTCTTTTTCAAAGATTAACCTGTATCTTCAAAGAAAGAAAAATACCAAGGAAGTGTTTGCATGTAGAGAAAGTACAGGCATGAGGCAGCTGAGGGAGGAGCTTCGGGGAGGACGGATGCTGGGTGGATGCTGGGCGCTGCATCCAGCCCCCGTGGGGTCGGTCATTTCCTAGCTGCTCATCTCATGACTCCTTTCACTCCTTCGGGACTCCCTACTGTCCAAAGCACTTTGTAAAACTCCACTCTCATTCCTCTTAACCACCCAGTGAGGGAGGTGCTGTAACGAAAAATATTTCCCAGACAAGATGGCAAGGCTCAGAGAGGTTAAATCACTCATCCAAATCACACAGCCCCTGAGTGATGGGACCTGAATGCCAACCCGGCATGAATGAAGGAGGGCAGAGCTAGCTGATCATAACAGCCAGAGAATGTACTTCCTTCGCACAGATATCCAGGGACCACCAATCCTGCTGAACACACACACACACACACACACACACACGCACGCACGCACGCACGCACGCACGCACACAATCTTTCTCATTCTCCTTTCTTAGTATTTGGAAGGTGCTTCCCCGCCCCCTCCCCCTCTCCCCCGCTCCCATTGCCCTACCGCAATGGGTAAAATTTTCTTTATCACCCTTGGCTCCTGGTTCCCAGAATGGGGTGAGCAATGCTGGCTGTGTCCCATACGATAGCTCTGAGGACAGAAGGAATTCCTCTGTGATTCTCCAGATTCGTTTGTGGACTGAAGAAGTGTCCTGCCTGGAGAGCACCGGTGTCATGTAGGGGTTGACGCAGATGAAGCACAGAAGGCCATGGCTGGCACCCCAAGGCTGCTGCGAGTAACAGCCACACCAATGAGCGTTCCTTCTGTCGAAGCCTGTGAAGTTACAGCTGGGTGGGGGTAGCTCACATCTGTGATCCTAGCTCCTGGGACAGTGAGGCAGGAAGATCACAAGTGTGTGGTCAGCCTGGGTTACAGGGACACCGTGACTCAAAACAACAACAACAACAACACAACAACAATCATCACAACAAACCCAAACAAAAAAGTCGCCCCGAGGGGTGGTCGTGCACTCCTGTAATACCACCGCTGCCCACCAGAGGCGCAATAGGGAAGGAGAGGCGGAGTACCTTGCTCTGCTGGCGCTTGCCCTGTAGTGAAGGGGGGTGGGGACAAATGGCTCTTGAGTTTGTAATTTCACAGCCTTAGGAGAGAATGGGATTGATGGTGGTGGACGGAGGTGAGATGGTCTTAGATTCGATGATCAAGGAAGACCTCTGAATGGAGGTCATATGAGATGTGATCCACGTTACGGGAAGAGTTGTGAAGAGCTCCGAGGAAAGGGATCCTTGGCCGAGGAAGGAGCACGGGAATGGATGAGTCCGGCCCTGGGTCGGGGTCGGGTGCAGTCGGTGTGAGAGTCGGATGCTGATAAGAAGGTCTGTATGGACGGAAAGAGCTTTGAGCCTTGGGGAAAGAAAGCCCGAGGGAGGGCAAGACCAGATCTTGTGAGGTCTTTCTGACCACAACAAAGAGCTGAGATTTAATTATCCACGTAACACCACGCCCCGACAGGGTTCAGCAGGAACCTGCGAGCGGCCATGATGTCCCAAGACTTATGTAGGGCTGGTCTTTACCCATGGCCTTCTCACAACCGTTCCAACGTTCCAACGCTTTTTATTCTTTCTTTCTTTTTCTCATTCTTTTTTAAAAATATTTATTTATTTATTTTATGTATATGAGTACACTGCAGGTGTACTGATGGTTGTGAGCCTTCATGTGGTTGCTAGGAATTTGAATTCAGGACCTCTGCTGCCTCTGGCTGGCCCCGCTCGCTCCGGCCTAAAGATTTATTTATTATTATATCTAAGTACACTGTAGCTGTCTTCAGATCTCATTAAGGATGGTTGTGAGCCACCATGTGGTTGCTGGGATTTGAACTCAGAACCTCCGGAAGAGCAGTCAGTGCTCTTAACCGTTGAGCCATCTCTCCAGCCCTCTTTTTCTCATTCTTTAAAAATGACTTTTGTTTGTTTTGAAATGTATTTAGAAACAAGTTCCGAAGTGGCCCAGGCTTGTGGCTGAAGCTGGTTTTGAACTCTATCCTCCCATCTCCTACCCGTTAAGCGTGGGATTCTAGGTCTATACAACCGAGCCTGGCTTCATTTATTTACCTTTAAGGCAGAGTCTTGTGTAGTCCAGGATGACCTTGAGTTTCAGATCCTCAAGCCTCAGCCAGAATTACAGGTACTCTCCACCCTTCTGGCCTGATTCCTGTTTTTAGATGTCAGTGAAGTCTGAAACCGTGTGTACAACACACAGTAGGTGCTCCATCTACATTTGCAGACTGCGGAAACAAAGACGGGGACAGAAGAGTCTGTGTATTGAGCAACTGGCTGGGGTCATGGTGTGGGAAGGAAGCCACTAGGCTCTGCCCTAGGTAAACATGCCTCCCTCTGCCCAGACAGCTGCTATTTGACAAGTGTCTGTTATGGAACTGGCCAAGACTGGCCACCACACTGCCAAGGCCCCAGGATTTCCCAGGACAGGCAGCAGAAGCAACCACACCTCAGGCAGGGCCTGGGAGAACTACGTAGAGATCTTTGAACAGGCCCAAGAAAGGCTGAGAAGGTAGAAAGATCCTGGATAGTCAGGCTGAGCAGTCAGAGGAAGGCCTGTGCTGGACTGGGCCTAAGGAACTGGAGCTTCTGTGGTGATCCCTGCAGGGCTTAGCCCGGAGCACACTAGGGATCAGGAATCAGTTCCAGCCCCCTGCCTCAGGCATCTGCCTTGTCTGAGGTTCAGTTTCCTCTCCTGTAGTTTGAAGGGCCACGTGTGGGTTTCTTTATTTGACACAGGGCTTCATTCGGCCACCCTGCTGTTTTGGAGCCTAGTATGTAGTTCAGGTGACCTCTAATTCACTGCAATCCTCCTGCCTCTGCCTCCTGCCTGCCGGGATTAAAGGCGTGCACCACCACTGCACAACTGACCTCACTATTATCTTTAATTCCAGCACTAGGGGAATCTGACGCCTCTGGCCGCTTGGCAACAGTGAGAGAGAGAGAGACAGAGACACAGAGAGAGACAGAGACACAGAGAGAGGCAGAGACACAGAGACAAAGAGACAGAGACACAGAGATTTAAAAATAAAAATTTAGAGTTAACTAAGGTAAGAGGAATAACATTGTTTCCTCCCTCCCTTCCTCCCTCCTCCTCTCCCTCCCTCCCTCCTTCCTATTAATATTGCACTCTCAGTCAGTCGGGGTATGTCAGAGCCCAGTCTGGAAAGATGGCAGGTGAGACCTTGGAGGAGCCTTTGAGGTCACCTGTCATCTGCCCTTTATCACAAGACACCACTGTCACAGAAAAGATCCTGTTGTCCGGCGGGTGAAAAATGTCCCACTGCAGAAGCTTGGACTTTAGGATCAGAGAACTCAGAACCCCTTACGCATGTGTCATGTGTCTGGCAGGAAGTGTGTAGAGTCCCGAGTGAGCTCATCCCCTCCCTCGGAGCTCCTGGCAAGCCAGTGCAGCTCTCTGCCCCTGGACGTGCTCTTTTCTTAGATATGTTGCCACACACCTAAAACCTATTTTTTAAAAAAATATTTATGTATGTATATATGTCTGTATGTCTGTCTGTATGTATGTATGTATGTATGTATGTATGTATGTATGTATGAATACACTGTCACTGTCTTCAGTAACACCAGAAGAGGGCATCAGATCCCATTACAGATGATTGTAGATTAAAAACTAGATTTCTAGATGTTTCACTTTGGGCTTCTCTCTCTCTCTCTCTCTCTCTCTCTCTCTCTCTCTCTCTCTCGTTTGTTTTGAGACAAGGTCTCATGTAACCCAGGGTGGCCTTGAACTCAATGTGTAGCTAAGGATGCCCTTGAACTGCTGACCCTTCTATCTCCACCTTCCAAGTGCTAGCCTGTGTGCTAAATACAGTTATGTGCTACTGTGAGCACAGATCTGGGTTTGGGCCTGGTCTTTCCTGCCTCTAAGACAAATAACTGAAAATCAGGGATCACTCAGGTATGCAGAAGAAGGAAGGTGACTTTATTTGAAGCAAAGCGATAGTGCAGGTTATCCAGGGAGAAGTTTGTCGTGATTGACAGCGGGCTGCACGAGTGAAAACTGCTCCAGAGCCCTGAGTATTTATTGTTCCCAGCATCCTTTATAGAGTTCAGGAGGAGGAGGAGCTTGTTCCTAACGGGTGTACTTGGGCGGGTCTCTATTTTGATTCATAGATTAGGTTATTTAATCATTTCTATGCTTTGCATGTCCCTTCCCATAATGCACCTGGTTGTAATCCTATACCTTCCAACTATACAGAGATGAGATGATGAGAGGGAACTCTCCATCAGAGATTAACAGAGGACAGCATTTGCCTTCCTGCCATGTACCCAAGGCCACTCCAGGCCAGATCAGACCTTCTCCCCTGATGTGCTGGGAATGCACTTGCACAGAAACTGTCTAAGTCTGAATGTTACCAGGGGTGGGAAAACCACACAACCTGACACAGTTGGGGACCCACGGGTGTTCCAAGGTTGCTAGATGTATTTCTTAGAGAGGAGTGTGTGTGCGCGCATAGTCCGTACGAGTGAAGGAACTGCCAAGTGCATTATTACAAGAGGGGGGTGTGCACAACTCCAAACCAAAATGGAGGCCCAAGCCAGTCTCTCTCCTATGCTCACTGGCCTTGCTACCATTCCTGGCTTATGTAAGGCCAGAATGGAGTTCATGACCTCATTCACATGTGCTAGGCAAACCCTCCAGCAACTGAGCGAAGGTCCCAACCCAATTTTCTAGACATTTTAAACAGTAGGGCTTTAAAAATGAGGTCATGTAAGATCTCACAACCTCTGTAATGTCAGTAATTGGGAGGTGGAGATAGGAGAACCAGGAATTCAAGGCCATCCTTGGGTATGTCATGAGTCTGGGGCCAGCCTTGGCTACATGAGCCCCTGTCTCAAACAAGATTATATTTCCGAATTGTTAATTGCTGATGCATATTAAGATCAACCCTCCCCCAAGTTGCTCTTCCTTTTCCTTAGTGGAAACTGTCAAATGTGGAGGAATGTCCCGAAGGTATTATTTTGTGAACAAGGATATATATCCACCTTTCACTCTTAGCAAATCTACTGTGTGGCCACATGTTCCTTTAGTTATGTTTGTCTTATTATTTTATTGATATTATTATTACTAGTGATGTGTATGTGTGCTGGTGTGTGTACGTGTGTGTGTGTGTGTGTGTATGCGCGAGTGTGTGTGTGTAAGCACACATGTGTAACAACACAGTGTGGATGTCCTGGAATAAGCCCCGGGAGTTTATTCTCTCCCATGGGCTCCAGGGTCTTGGGCGCACGTATGATTTTAGCTGCTGAGTTATCTACTGGACTGGACTGGCTGGTTTTGTATCAACTTGACACAAGCTGGAGTTATCACAGAGAAAGGAGCTTCAGTTGAGAAAATACCTCCATGAGATCCAGCTGTGGGGCATTTTCTCAATTAGTGATCAAGGGGCAGGGGAGGAGGGCCCCTTGTGGGTGGTGCCATCTCTTGGGTTCTATAAGAAAGCAAGCTGAGCAAGCCAGGGGAAGCAAGCCAGTAAGAAACATCCTTCCATGGCCTCTGCATCAGCTCCTGCTTCCTGACCTGCTTGAGTTCCAGTCCTGACTTCCTTTGGTGGTGAACAGCAGTGTGGAAGTGTAAGCTGAATAAACCCTGTCCTCCCCAACTTGTTTCTTGGTCATGATGTTTGTGCAGGAATAGAAACCCTGACTAAGAAAGACACTGGACCTATTTATGTTATAATCCAGGTTCATGGACCTGATACCCTGTTCTGACCTCTGTAAGTATCAAGCACACATGGTACACAGACATAAATGCAGGCAAAACATTCACACACATAAAACAATAAAAATTTACAGGGGCCAGAGAGATGGCTCCGTGGCTGAGAGCATTTGAGGCTAGGATTCAGTTCCCAGGACCTCTTCTGAACTCCAGACACGCATAAGGCACACATATGCATCCACATGAAATATGCAATAAAATAAAGTTTAAAAGCCTAAAAATTATCTATCTGTCTGTCTGTCTGTCTGTCTGTCTGTCTTGTCTGTCTGTCTATCTACGTATCTATCTATGTATCTATCTACTATCTATCTATTATGTATCTATCTATGTACTATCTATGTATCTATGTATCTATATATCTACATATCTATGTATCTATGTATCCATATATCTATGTATCTATCTATCTACATATCTAT
>BDUI01010424.1:0-10463 GCA_002335545.1 Apodemus speciosus
AATTTCCCCTCTTGCCTTACAATCATTTAAAACAAATTCCTTAAGTCAGAGATTATCATTTTATTGAATAATCTATAAAATAGTATATAAAATGAGATACATTTCTGTTAGCAGTTTACATACCCAACTGAATATTTTTAGTAACTGTGTACATGTAATAATGGTAGTATTTTAAAAAAATAATTGTGAACAGATTTTAAGATACATTTTTTTTCTTTTCTAGCCATGAATGGATCCATTTTGCAAAACTACAACCCAAAGGAAATTTTCTTTGTCTGCATGAGTACTTTGTCATTTTTCTATTGCTAACACACAATCAAATTGTGAATCATGGTACTACTACCCCATGAATCTAATGGGATGATTTCATTCTGGAGATGAGCTTCCCCAGTCATTGAGGGGAACTGAGTCCTTTTTTTACACATAGATAAATTTGATATAACACCATGCCAATGGGAGAAAATAACCTTTGTGTTTAAACTCTGTTTTTGCAGACAGTATAGAATCTAACCTGCTATTTTTATGTAGGGTGCTTCCTATATGTTGAATTTATTCATACAATAGAGTCTTTACAAGTTATTCTATTATGTTAACTTTGCAACTTAGCTACAGGTTTCAATCCTGTTTTTCAACAAAACAGAGGCAAATAACAAATTAAAAAAAGTTAACTAGAACATAAAATATACAGCTTTACTTTTCTCACATTAAGCTTGTGACAAAAAAAGAGTACAGCAGTGCTAACATATCTTGGAAACAGCTAAGTCAAAGGTGGAGGTTAATTTTGTTAATCATGGAAATGAGCTAATTTCTTTTAAATAAATGCATTAATTAAATTATACATTGTGCAGCTTGGTTCTATGTACATGTCAGTACCTGGGAAAGTCTGTTTTTTCAAAAAAAATATTTTCTGCAAGTGATACCATTCACTTTGTAAAAAACATAATACTGAACTGTAGTAGTGGGGCAATAAGAATGTAGAATTTTTCATAGTGATATACAGATATAACATTGAAACATTGCATAGTCATAAAATCTTTAAATAACAAAAATAGCAGTAAAAGATACTTGATAACTGAATCTTACTTGGAGAATATTTTATAGTAGAGTCTTTGATGCAGTTAGAATTTTGTTAGTTGAATTGCAACAACTTTACAAACTCATACAAGTATTTGTTTATTATAATAATGAAATTTCATAATATAATCCAATCTAAAGGTACAAAACTTCGTTCATCAAATTAGGATTAATGTAACAAATATATTAAGGTTACATGTTTAGTTCATAGTTTTGTACTAAAAGATCTACAGAAACCTTTATAAAATTCTTTAATGCTTTATAAGCATTTTCTAATTATTCTAAGAAGCAGTTAATATAAGCATGGCTGTGGCACTATATGAACTAGAACTACTATGAGTTAGAAATACATAAAAAGTCTTGATATGAAATCAAGAGTCTTATTTCTATTCTTATAACACTGAATATAAGCATTAAGTTCTCTGACATGGATAAAATGTCTATTTTATCAATATTTTATGATATAAAATGTTAATGTTTTATATTCTTTCAATTCCCCTCTATTTTATGAACAAATTATGGCAAAAATGTATTGTTTTTCATCTATTACAAAAGTTACAATGGAGTGCTTTAGTTACTTTGTGAGAAAAATGCCATAATTACAGTTTGAAAATGAGAATGTCTTTTTCAAAATTATTAAAAACTAATGATATCCAGAATTAAAAGAAATTAAGAAGACAGACTGTTGGAGCTAAGATAGTGAATTAGAGTCATATAAAAGTTTCTCATTAGTTTTTTTTTTTTTTTTACCAACATTTTAACATCAATAGAAATAAGAGGAATAAAAGTGTATTAATTATACATTTAATTCTGGAGATGAGTTCCCCTAGTCATTCAGGAGACCTGAGTCCAGTTTTTATACATTGATATATTTGATATAACATGCAAATGAGAGGGGGGAAAACTTTTGTGTTTAAACTCTAATCGCAAACAATGTAAAACCTAACCTGCTATTAGAATGCTTTCTATGTTCACCAATTCCGTGTAGTTACTCAATGAAAACTCCAGTAGCATCAGGTGAAGATGTCCATTTATCTCATTTATATTTCCGTATGTTTTCACTTTAGATTTGTCAAATAAAATGGAGACTCGAGAGTGTCATGCAAAATATTCTGATGTGTCTAAATAAAATATGTTAAGAATCTTTATTGTCCTTGTGAAACTTCAAATAGGATTTTTTTTTACCATATCTTCCTATTTTACCAGGAAGTTTTTATCATTTCAATGTTTACATAGAAGCTAAGAGGCAATTCTGTAAAACAAGCACCAAAGAAAAGTCTTCTTGATGTAGTCTACATGAGGTAGAACTTTAACAAAAGTTTGACATCCAGCTGGTGCAAAATTTAGTTTTCTAAGCCCACACATGGTTTGCTAAGATATTTTCTTCCCATCTTTGTACTGGTACTTTAGTCATATTACTTTTTTCAAATTTGAACAATATGAAAAGAGCACAATTTTTAAAAATTATTTAACTATCAAATTTACATCAATTTAACAAGTTTGTCTTTGCATTTCTCATTATCGTAATTTATAAAGATTACATTTCCTTAGAAAATAGAAATTCTTTTGGAAGTAGATGTTTTCAAACGATTTCCTCAAATGTCCCATCTTCACCAGGATACACCATTACAAAATTTGATTTTGTAGTAATTTTTGTTCAACTAAAATATACATTGTTTCATGCTTAGTCTAGGATAAATAGTAAATATAGTATTTCAGTAAAGAGTATAAACACATCTTTCATTGATAAAGGTGCCTAACATTTACTCCAGAATAAGACATACATTTTTATTCTATGAAGGAAGAGTGGGATTGTTATTTGACACAATTACATGATAGCAACTATTGTCATTCTCAGTACTTTTCTTAAATTCATCTTATTAATAATATGTTTATAAAAAGGCAGGTATGGTGGCATATGCCTTTAATCCCAGCACTTGGGTGGTAGAAACAAGCAGATCTCTGAGTTTGCAGACAGCCTAGTCTACAAAATGAGTTSCAAGATAGCCAGGGCTACACCAAGGAGCCATGTCTCAATTTTTTTAAATGTGCTTATAAACCTTGTTTTCTTATCCCAACATATTAAATGTTTTGAAATTCATACTAAAGAGATCCTTTAAGGGGGAGACCTTATAATATAATGCCTTATTTTTATACTGTGTTTGCTAATAAAATCAATGTTGAATATTCTGTGTGGTTCAAGGACCTAAAAAGCAAACCAATGTATTTAAATGAAAGAATATATGGGTATTTTAATGTTTCCTAAAGGAGTCCGATGAGACAATCATATTATGGAAAATATCTGTTCCTGGGATAACAGTTTGTAAATCAAGTAGGAGGTGAATAAGACTTACAGTAAGTGATATATGACCCACTATCAATATTGCCAACTGGTTCAGTTTTTAATGAAAGAAAATTCCCTTTGGAACAGTTACTTGTAAATTTAACATTTATTTACCACATATCATTTTCATCTCATAGAATTACTTCTGAATAAGCTCACCCTTTCTAGTTCTTTCTGAACTCTGGCTCACTGGTTCAACTCAGCTGTTCTGACTCAATATTCTCCAAGCTGACTGATTCAAACTGGCTTCTCTGATTCTGACTGAATTTGTCCTTAAACTAACTCTGCTGACCTGCACTGCATGAACTGTACAAACTGAACTCAACTGAACTCCATTGCATTGCCTGAACTCAAGTGAACAGTACTAACTGAATTCCCCCACTCCTGACTCACTCTGCACTTTTAAGTAGCCTCTCTTTCCTGTCGGTCTCTTGAGAGCTGGGCATATTCTATCTCTCATTCGGAGAAATCTTTCTCCGTTTTATCACTTTATCTGCCCCTTTATTAAATTTCACTTTCAAACAAGGCTGCTTCCTTCTACAAAGTAACTTTACCTTCATTGTTAGGGGAATAATATAAATGAAAAAAGCTTTGTAAAGTAATGTTAATCATTGAAGATGTGTAAGTTGGTACATAAAAGTTATTCTTGAAAGTGTGTGTGTGTGTGTGTGTGTGTGTGTGTGTGTGTGTGTGTATGAATGATAAAAAGTTGATATTGAAAAGTTGATATTTCCTGTCTGAGACATGAGTAGGATTTAATGGCTCTTTCTGGGAAAATAATTCCTGATACATTGTTCATGCCATAGATCACATAAAAGTGAGAGATAAACAAACCTATCTGCACACAAAGGCTAAGAAATAATATGTAAAAGGAACTTTTCAATTAGCCCCCTACAGGTATTTAGGGCAGTCATATGCCAAGAAAGCCTGTTCCTTTAAGGACAATCTTTAATTTATAATGTGATTTCTATCTTATGTGGACTGAAGTATTTTTTAGGGACCATTAATAAGTAAAGAAATAGATCTTATTTTGTTCAATTATACTATGACCACAAACTTCTTATATGGTACCTTGCTTCCCTCAGCAACTGTGGTAATAGACCTTACACTCTCCAAAATGATCTTCAAATATAAACAAAAAATGTGTTCCCTTCTTCTAAACCTACAATGGTTTCCTACTAGAAACTTCCAAGACTCCATCTCTTATCATTCCTACTCACTCATTGTCTCACAACAGGTTATTTTATCTCAGATTATTTGTATTTACAGGTTTCCTTTTCTTGTTCTTAATGGCATGTCCTTAATATGGATTTTCTTTATCGACTTAGTTATTTTTTGAGCACCAAAGTTTTCTAGAATAATACTAGATGCTTATCATCTAACACTTATTACTCAAAAGCATGACAACATGGAAACTTGCTAAAAATGTAAAATTGTAGTCACTACAACTAAATTCAAATTAATAAGATCCCTAGGTGAACCTTATAATTTGTGGAGCACTGGTCTAATGCATGAAGGTAAGAGATTTCTTCTGCTACTAATGGGCTTTAAAGAATAATCATTCAATTGGCAAAAGTTTAACACATATGGCAATATGAAAACTGTTAAATAAAAACTACTGGAAAATAGCAAGTTATTTTATGCTTATTTTCAGAAACAACTCCCAAATAATTGAATCAATACTTTACTTTTTAAATGTACATTGAGAAAATAACTAAATATTCTCATTTCTCTGAACTCATGTAAACAGTTTAAAAACTTTTAGTTTCCTTTCTAATAGTCAATCTCAGGTCTTAAAATGAGTGCCTATTTTATTTATAGCATTTCATCATGGTTATATCAGATGATAGCTATTTTTGAGGAATAAACACAACATAATCAAGACTGTTTAAATCCATAACTCACATTAACAGAAAAAAATTCAACAAAATATTATTAAATGATCAAACTGCCTAGGAGAAACTTTAAATGAAAAGTCTTTAATACGGAATGAAAATTATAACAGAACTTTAAATAAACATAAAACTTTGAAGTGCAATAAATGCTTTTTATTGTATGCTCATTTCGATGAGTAACATTTAGAAATAATAAGTCCACATAACAGTAACAATCTTATTTTACAGCGTGTACATCATTTACAGCCACATAACACACAAGTTTAGTAGATTTTCCAAATTTATTATTCTGAAGTTAAGAAAGATAAAAAATTTATTTTCAAGTAACAGATTCTTATCTGGTGCAAAAACAGAAAGGTGAATATTACTTAAAACACAAAGCCACACTATAGCATGAAGTAAAATTACACTGTAATTATGCTTAACAGCTGAATATAAACTAAATTAGGGCAACTAGAACTTAAAAGTACACATCATATGCATTACATTTATGAACAGGATTTTCATTAAAATTCCCTACACCAGGTTTTAATATTAAGCGCCATTTTGATTTGCAGCATGCTAACACAAAGCGTTGTTAAGGGATGCATATTTTAAATTTATACACTGTAAACTGAATAACCACCTCCAAACTCTATTGGCAGCATATTGTTCTGTTAAATACTGCATAAATACCACCTCATTGAAAATTTATGTTAAGAATATGGTATATAGATTTTAAAAATCAAAATTTTCAATAACGGCATAAAATTGCACCTTTAAACATTAGAGCAAGTAAGACTTGAAGAGTCATACTTACTAAAACTGCCCTAAAAATTCTAAATATTTTAATATTTAAGAAAACTGTTCTCTCAATTTAATATTTAAATTACAAGAAACATAGTGTTGACTTTTTAACATACTTGCATCCATTTTAGAAAGCCACATTTGACTCAAATACACTTTTACCATATATGCCATACTGAATCTACTTGAACATCAAAACTGGAACTTTTTATTTCTTATATTTCACTTCAGTTTTCAGCACAGAATGCTATGTCTTAAACTTCATATCCTGTGAAAATATCAACAACTCTGAAGTTCTTTTAAAACTAGGACTGAATGTAACTTGTTTTTTCAGAGTGAGATTCCTTATAACAAATACACAAAACATTTGCCATTTCTGGAATCCAATGTCCAGGTACAATATAAAAGGTTCAATGACTAAGTGACTGATGGATGACTGCATTTTCTTTCCCCACCTTATTTCTAAAATTGCATAAAAGTGAGGTTGCTTGCTACAGCAAAGCATTTCTAAATCAATTATGTATCCTCCTTTCAGAAACACTTCTCTCTAGTGTGACCAATCAAATAAGGTGTCTTAACTTTCCCCCTCTGTAGTTTAGTTATGCATATAATACTGTTAAATACAGTTAAGTTCCTCTGCAACCATCCTATAGTACTTCTTAAATTTTTTAGGTAATTTTCAAAGGGCTATGAGATTGCCTTTTTAGTCCAAATATTTTAAGATCTTTAATACAAAGAATGTAAATTTATGATTTAATATCAAGCTTTGAAAACCAGATAAAACAGTGAGATTTTCCTCCCAAATAGAATATTTTGTAAATAACTTCTTTCCTTATATTGATCTTACTATATAAGAGTCTCCTTGTGGTGCCTCATTATATGCTGATTTTTTTCTGATGGTCTTCGGAATCCCTTCTTGCAGAATTCACACCTGTGTGGATAGTCTTTTGTATGTATTGAAATCACATGTCGTTTGAAGCCAGATGCATCTGTGGTGCTGTATTCACAATATTCACATTGGTAAATCTTCCTTCCAGTATGAGTCTTCATGTGCTTTTTCAGCTCATTCTGTTGTCTGAATCCTCTCTTGCACCTTTTACACTTCAATGACTGATCTTTAGTATGAACTGAAAGGATATGTCCACTAAGAATAAATGGATCTGATGTTTTAAAGTCACAATGCCTACACTGATGAATCTTCCTACCCTTATGAATATCACTGTGTTTTTTAAGCTCCGAAGGACGATGAAAACCTTTATCACAGACTTCACATTTGTGAGGAAAGTCCTTGGTATGGACAGATATGATGTGCCGCTTAAGGTCACTTGAGTTGGTGCTCTTATGATCACAATGAGGACATTGGTGTGTTTTATGTCCTTGAAACAAATCCAGATGGCGTTGAAGCTCTCTCTCATCACCAAATGCTTGAGGACAATGCTCACATTTATATGGCAAGTTGCTACCATGCTTAGATTTAATGTGAGTTTTCAGGTTTGACTGATCTGCACACCTGAACGCACAATATTGACACTGATATGGCTTCTCACCAGTATGGGTTCTCATGTGTTTCTTGAGTTCAGAAGGATGACGAAAACCCTTTCCACACTCAACACAAACATGAGGAAAACTCTTGCTATGAACAGCCAGCAAATGTCTATTTAACAGTCCTTGTTCAGCAGTTTCATAATCACAGTACTTGCACTTGTGCATCTTCGGTTCCTTGTCTCTTAAAATGAGTTTATTTGAACTCAGTGGACTAGCTTCTCTGTATCTTCGAGTGTATTCTGTAAATTCATGGGTTTTATCAACTTTGTTTATGAGCTTATGGCTTTCTAAATGGTTATGGAAACTCACTTTCTTGTTAGTTGTAAAGTCACAATCTGTACACTGATACTTCTTTCTCATCAAATGATCAGGATGATTCTTCATGTGTCTTTTTAAGAATCCCCTGGATTTAAACTTTTTTGTGCAAATATGGCAAGGGTATACTGTCAAGGGCTGTCCATCAGGACCTATTATAACAGCTGGAAAAGGGAAAAAGGAAATTGTAACATTTGATCCCACTTCTTTAAAAAAAATTTGTAAAACAGTTTCCTGAAACTAGCTAAAATTTACTATGTGAAAAATACTAGCTGAATAAATGCCTTATATAATAAAAATGCATACTATAACATTTTGTAGTAAAATTCTTTACTGGAATAGCTGGATGTCTAGGCTACTCATGTATGGCATTAAATATAAGAAAGAATAAAGCATCTTTATAATTTAAACCCATCTTAATATTATCTTTAAAATATCTTTTGAATAAGGAGAAAATATGCCTTTTTAAAGCATCAATCACATACTGTTAAAATATAATTATCAGGGCTGGAGAAATAGCTTAGTGTCTAAGAATACTTGATATTCTTGCAAAGGATCTTAGTTTGGTTCTTGGGACCCATGTCAGGCAGCTCACAACTACCTGTAACTGGCCTTCCTACACACACACACAAACGCACACGCACATGCACATTCACACACACACACACACACAGCCTGACTTAAAAATAAATCTTAATAAATATGTAATTATCTATATAATATACATGGTTATATGGGGGTATAACTGCCATGCAAACATTGATTTTTTTCCTCCTTGTATTAAGATAAAATTGAATATAAAATTACTATAATACTTATAAACCAGAAATATCTTACCTGTTTGCCACTGCCTCGTTTCTCCCCTTCTCCTCTTCTTGATTTTTTGTTTAAGAACTTTATTTGTGTTCATGCTATCACAAATTTGAAGGTACTGTGCTGCTGTAGTGCTTCTGTTTTCTAATGCTGAGTCAAAAGTGTTTCCTGAAAACAAAACGGAAAATAATTGTTCAACTGCATATATTTCTATTTGGGGGATTTTGGTAGGTGAATTACTTCAGGTGACACTGTGCTAAATTGTGGAGTTAAATTTCACAAGGTATACACATTTTCTTGCTAATTCTCATTAATTTAATCCTCTTGTGTACATGCAAGCACATTGCTACAACAGTATAGAAGTTATTTCACCATGACCATCCTAAAGGAATAACTGGTAACATTATCATAAGAAGCATTATTTTAAGAACCTACATAAAATTATGGCATAAAACAAACTTATCATGAATAGAACCTGATAAAATTGAAGGAATTTGGCAAGGAACATATATAACTAAGTTAGCCAATATATGTAAAGGAATTTTAAACCAGAAACACGACTACTGTGGCAAGGGATCACATCCAAAGATCTTCTAGGTCTCTGTGATCCAGCTGGAATGATAAACGTTTAATTCTTATTGCTGGAGAATAGGCATGCCCTTAGTACACACCTTTAATCCCTAACAAGGAGTGTAAGATTGGCTGTAGAAGGAAGCAGCAACCACATTTAAAAGTGAGGGGCAGACAAAGTGATGAATCAGAGACAGTTTGGAGACAAGAGTGAGAGGTAGGATATGTCCAACTCAGAACAGCACAGAAAAGAGAGGCTACTTAAAAGAACAGCACAGGGAAGAGAGGCAATCTAAGAGAGAAGAGCAGAAAGATAGGGAGATGATGCAGTTTTACTAGGACACTCTTACAGAGACAGGTGGCAGGTGAAGACAGAAGGAGCCAAAGAATAAGGAGCCAGAAGATTAGAACAGGTTTCCCCAGTTAGGTTGAGAGTTTAGAAAGAACTAGAAAGGAAGAGCTTATGCAGTAGTAAACCTCTGAGAGACAGTTACAGCTGTCAAATAAAAATTACTTTCACAAATGCAGTCATGGTAGTTATATGTAAAACAGATGGTACATGCATATTTTAGAATAATGTATATAATACAAAATTTATTCTTTAGACTGACTTCTGGGATTAAAACCCATATGACAAGTAATTTGCTGCTATTTTAATGTGATCAGTGCTTACAAAATAAAGTTTTTAATAAGATGAGTTCTTGAAAGTCTATCCTATCATATTGCATTGTGGTAGTTTGAATGAGCACGGTCCTCATAGGCTAGTATGATTGAATGTTTTAGTGGATCTGTTTGGGAAGGTTTAGAAGCTGTAGCCTTGTTGAAGGTAGTATGGCATAGGAGAAAGTAGGAGTAGGCTTTGAGGTTTCTTTTCCTTTTTTTTTCTTGGAATGAAAATTTATTACATTTGCTATCTGCTTGGCCTTATTGCTTCCACCAAGCAGGCTTTTCTGCCCTTCCACAGTGCTAACTGCTTTCTTCATGTGGTTTATTAATTTTAAAGTATTCTGGTCTGTGCCACAGCATGGCCAGAAGCTGAGACAAGGGGTTTTTACAGATGAGCAGAGGTTAAGTGCCTCCTTGCCTTCCGTGCTTGGTTAATCAGTTACAGAGCCAGTGTT
>BDUI01010424.1:21145-44511 GCA_002335545.1 Apodemus speciosus
GATAGAGGGCTAACATCCAAAATATATAAAGAACTCAAGAAGCTAAACTCCAAAAAACAAAAAACAAAAAAACAAAAAAAAAACAAGCAAACAAAACAAAAACAAAAAAATCAAAATATGGGGTATAGAGGTAAACAGAAAATTCATAACAGAGGAATCTCAAATGGCTAACAAGGACTTAAAGAAATTTTCAAAGTCCTTACTCATCAGGGAGGTGCAAATCAAAATGACCCTGAGATTCCACCTTATACCAGTCAGAATGGCTAAGATCAAAAACTCAAGTGACAGCAGGTGCTGGCGAGGATGTGGAGAAAGATGAACACTCCTATACTGCTGGTGGGACTGCAAGCTCTGGAAATCAATCTGGAGGTTCTTCAGAAAATTGGAAATAGATCTACGTGAAAACCCAGCTGTACTGTTCCTAGGCATATACCCAAAAGATGCTCTACCATACCACAGGGGCACGTGCTCCTCTATGTTCATATCAGCCTTATCTGTGATAGCAAGAACCTGGGAACAACCTAGATGTCCCACAAAGGAGGAATGGATACAGAAAATTTGGTTCATTTATACAATGGAATACTATTCAGCTATTAAGAACAAGGACATCATGAATTTTACAGGCAAATGGATGGAACTAGAAAATGTCATTATGAGTGAGG
This sequence comes from Apodemus speciosus, assembly GCA_002335545.1. Classification (NCBI taxonomy): domain Eukaryota; kingdom Metazoa; phylum Chordata; class Mammalia; order Rodentia; family Muridae; genus Apodemus; species Apodemus speciosus. Next base: position 21,808 of record BDUI01010424.1, read on the forward strand.
TAACTCAGACCCAAAAAGGCATGCATGGTATGTACTCACTAATAAGTGGACATTAGCCAAAAAGGTATAGAATACCTAGGATACAATCCACAGAACTCAAGAAGGTTAACAATCCAAAGGGGCCAAATGAGGATGCTTCAATCCCACTTCAGAGGGAGAAGAAATCAATCATGTGGGGCAAAGAGAGGAAGGGACCTGGGTAGGAGAATGGAGAAGGAGGGGAAAGGGGGAACATGATCAGTTATTGAGGGCAGGGAAGAAACATTAGTGAAGCTCTGGGGGCCAGCAGAATGAATGGAAACAAGCAACCTTGGAGGCTGGGAGATGGGGGGGGGGGGTACCGTTTAGAATGTACCAGAGACCTGGGAGGTGAGAGACTCTCAGAACTCAAAGGGAGAGACCTTACATGAAATGCCCTACAGTGGGGAGAGGGAACTTGTAAAGCCCACCTGAAGCAAAAATAGTCAGGGCATCAAGTGAGAGATGGGGTTGCCATCCCACAGTCAAAAACTCTGACCCAGAATTGTTCCTGTCTGAAAGAAATGCAGGGACAAAAATGGAGAAGAGCCCCAGGGAAAGGAAGTCTAGTGACAGGACCAAATTGAGATTCAGCTCTCTGAGAGGCTCCAAGTCTGATACTATTCCTGATACTATGATGTCCTTGCAGACAGGAGCCTAGCATGGCTGCACTCTGAGAGGCCCAACAAACAGCATACTGAGACAAAAGCAGATACTTACACCCAACCAATGGACTGAAGTCTGGGACCCCTGTGCTTGAATCAGGGAAAGGCTTTAAGAAGCTGAGGAGGAGGGTAACCCCACTGGAAGACCAGCAGTCTCAACTAACCTGGACCCCTGAGATCTCTCAGACAATGAGCCACCAACCAGGCAGCATTCTTTAGCTAATCTAAACCCCTCCCCCTTCCCCACAGATATACAGCAGAGGACTGCTTAGTATGGTCTAATCCTGGAAAGATTTGAGGTCCCAGAGAGTGGGGAAGCCTGGTGGAGGGGGGCATCCTCTTGGGGAGAGGAGGGAGGAGGAATAAGATGAACTATGGAAAGGCAGAAAGACAGAGGTGGGGGGTAATGACTGGACTATAAAAAATAAAATAAAGTTAAAAATAAAAGCAAAAGTGCATATAAAAAGAAAGATAAAGATAGCAGAGTTTAGAATTATATTTTAAAAATTAAATAAATCTAGTTTGTACTTTTAGTTTTAAAATTACTAACACAAATATATCATAAAGTCATTTTATAAGTACTCAGGCACACATATACAGACTTTCTACATGGTTATTCCCTTCCCAGTATTTTACTTTTATTTTTAAAAGGAAAAAGCACATCTTTTAGAAATGCTAAAAGCCTTCATCTAATCTTTTCTATTTGTAGAATGATTCCTTCAAAATTTATGAAGAACATTTCCACTCATTTTGCACAGGCCTATGTGCATGCATGCATGTGCATTCACGTGTGTGTGTTGGGGGGAGTTGCATTCAAGGCAAGTGCTTTACCCGAAGGACTCCCTCCTTTTAAACTGATAAGAACAGATACTACACTTGATCTTAGGCAACTGGCAGAGAAGCGATACTCCGTCCTTTTATAAACATCAAAACCATGAGATTTTTATTATCTTTGATAGTTTGTCTGGCAAATCAATCACCCAAGATGATAGTAAAATATTTCTAGTTTATTCATTCAAATAAAATGCTGTAAAAGGCTCAAAGCAGCCTGAAGTAAATGTGTCAAATAGCATAATCGTTCAATAAAAATAGATCATAAATCTGGAAAGAATGGTAGGGCACAAACTGAGTTTATGCTTTAACTGAAATATTTTAAAAATTCATATAACTTATATCTAAGCACATTATGATTAAGTTCTTATGTAAATGCTTATTGACAATACCAGTACCTGTTGTTTTTAAAAAGCACAGATAACATAATTTACTACTCATTCTGATATATATATATAATATATATATATAAAATTTATCATTAAAACTTTGTATTATTTAATATTTCTACTGAGCCTTTCAAATATATTTTATTATAAGACTTTAATTGACTTTCACTTTACTCTGGTGTGCAATTTCAGAGTATATTAAAAATATAGGTAAACCCTAAAAGCATCTCAACACAGCAGCGTTGAAATTATTTTCAAAAAGATTTTTTCCATTCCATTGAATCTATCTTTGATCCCAAAATACCTTTCTACATTATAGAAACTAATATCTCAAGCAATTGATTTTGTGTTTAACTTACAGGATATCATTAAGTAGTCTTCAGAAGTGCTCTTGACATCATCATCGTCATCATCATCTTCAGTTTTTATGGTAACAGTAGAACCAGGAACACCACCAGCTGCTTGAATCACAGTTTCTGTATCTGAATTAGTTACAAGAACTTCTTCTGATACCATTGTGGGAGAGTCAACACCTGAAACACAATCTTGGACCACATGTCCCAAATGTCCATCAGGACCAGAAACAAGATCAGCCACAAAAACCTGCTCAGGTACCCTAACGGTTTCTGTAATAAGCTCAGAAGTCAAGATATGATCTCCATCCTCCTCCTCCAAATCTTCTTCAATGGCAACATCAGCTTCAAGTACAGCTTCAGGAACAATCACCCCTTCTGTTACTACATCAGTCTCTGTAATAATATCAGGCCCATGGACAACTTCAGCTGCAAGGCCATGATCGAGAGTTATCCCATCCTCTGTGACAACATCAGAAACTAATACAGCTTCAGGAACTGAAACTACAATATGGTCTCCATCGATATGTGCAGTACCAGCCATTCCAGCCACTACAATACAAACAATTATTCAAAAAAGGTAAAGTTATTTTATTAATAAAATATTATGTTGAATATGTGCTTGCATAAAATAGTTTAAATATGTACTAAATGTATTGATTAAACATTTAAAAGCACTGTTGATAACTGTACTAAAAATATGTCATCACTAATTTGGAATTGGGCTACAGGTCAGTGTAAAGAAGCCAAAAATTCTAAATAAAGATGTTAAAAGAAATTTGTCCTTTAAAAGCAAAAAAGTCAAAATGAGAAATCACCACACTCTAATTAAAATAACTAAAATAAAAAAACAAGCTTGAAAAGATAGAGAAAGTATGTTTTGTATATATTAGGGAAATACAAAATGTTAACAGCTATTTAGAAATAATTTTTGACAGTTTCTGACAAAACTAAACATTCATTTTCTATACAAACCAACAATTGCAAATAAGGCATTTCTCCCTAGAAAATGTAAAACATGTTTACACAAAAACTACACTTAAATATTCACAACAGTTCATAATAGCTGTTATTCATAATAATAGAAAATAAACAAATATTTTGTCCAAATATCCATCTATCAGCAGATAAATGTTTGGTTAAATCGACACTGCCACATCCTTTCCACAGAATTTATTACTCAGTAATAAATAAGTAAGGTGATACAACCAACAACCAGAAAAAAATATCTCTGGAAATTTATCTTGACTTGGACCTACTATTCAAAATGAAGAAAATAAATGACAGATGTGGGCGTATCCCTAAAAAAAAGTTACTTAAATCACCACTTCAAAGGCCAGGGGAACATTAAATAGAGGTGGTGGGAGAGTTAGATGTACGTAAGATCCAAAGCTACAAATAGCATTACCTAGACTATTGTAATCACTAACTCTCATAACCTCTATTGGACCCACACAAGACAGCCATGTCAACAATAAGTCAAAGAAGAAAGAACCACTCTTGGGGATCTATCCTCTACCTCTAAACTATTGACTAGGTATAAAATATGGAAGAGAGGGAAATCACTGTCTTTAGCTGTATAACTTCTCCTCAGCCTACCAGACTCCAAAGGATAGTTGTAAATCCCATCACATAGATGGCTCTGGATAACCATCAGTCACAATGCGAAATAAAAAGACTTAATGTGAGAAATTCGTTGCAAGGAAGAGTGAACAGGGGTGGTAAGAAGTAAGAGAATAGTCAGAATGAAAATGATACATATGTGAAATGATATAAAGGAGTAAGATACAAACAAAAAAATTGATGCACAAATAAATGGCTATCTTAACAAAAGCAATCAACAGGTTCAATGAAATCCCCATTAAAATTCCAACATAATTGTTCAAAGACAAGGAAAACTTTATATGGAAAACAAAAACAAAATCCAGGATAGCCAAAATGATTCTCAACAATAAAAGATCTGGGAAAATCACAATTCCTGACCTCAAGCTGTACTACAGAACAATAGTGATAAAGACCACATGATATTGGTATAGAGAAAGACAGCTTGATCAATGGAATAGAATCAAAGACCCAAACATAAACCCACATACCTATGGACACTTGATCTTTGACGAAGATGACAAAAACACACAGTGGGAAAAAGAAAGCATCTTCAACAAATGATACTGGTCTAATTGGCGGTCTTTATGTAGAAAATGAAAATAGATCCATATATACTGCCTTGCACAAAGCTCAAGTCCAAGTGGATCAAAGATTTCAACATAAAACCACATATAGTGTGAATCTAATAGAAAAGAAAGTGGAAAGAACCTCAAACTCAGTAGCACAGGGGGAAATTTCCTGAACAAAACACCAATGCCTCAGGTTCTGGTATCAACAATTGATAAATGGGACCTCATGAAACTGAAAAGCTTCTGTAAGGCAAAAAACAGGCAATAGGACAGACAAATAGGCAACCTACAGATTGGGAAAAAATTCTTCACTAACCCTACATCTGATAGAAGGCTAATCTCCAAAATACATAAAGAACTCAAGAAGTTAAACTCCAAAAACCCAAATAACCCAATTTAAAAAATAGAGTAGAAAGTTAAACAGAGAATTCACAACAGAATAATCTCCAATGGCTGAGAAGCACTTAATGAAGTAGACATGTTCAAACTCCTTAGTCATCAAGGAAATATAAATCAAAACGACCTTGAGATTCTATATTATACCCATCAGAATAGCTAAGATCAAAAACTAGTCAGGAGCCTTGTGGGACAGGTGCCTGGCAATGCTGTGTCAATGGACTTAGCAACTGAGTACTCCACAATTAAAGGAGGTGTGCCAGTGTGGAGGAATGCTAGGCCAGGGAGGCAGAGGCAGGAGTGTGTAGGACTGGGTTGGGGAGCATCCTCATAGAAGCAGGGGAAGGGGAGATAGAATAGGAGGTTTGCAGAGGCAATACCAGGAAAGCAGATAGCATTTGAAATGTCAAGAAATAAAATAAAATAAAAATAATAAAAAAAATACAAAATGCTAGAGGGGAAACCGGGAAGGGGATCACATTTGAAATGTAAATAAATAAAATAACCAATAAAAATACAAACTGCTCACATTAAAAAAAAAAAAAACTCAGGTGACAGCGCATGCTGGCAAGGATGTGGAGAAAGAGGAACACTCCTCCATTGCTGGTGGGATTGCAAGCTAATACAACTCTGTAAATCAATATGGAGGTTCCTCAGAAAACTGGAAATAGTTTTAACTGAAGAACCTGCTATATTGCTCCTGGGTATATACCCAAAAGACACTCCACCACACCACAAGTACATGTGTTCCACTGTGTTCACAGCAGCCTTATTTGTAATAGCCAAAAGCTAGAAACAACCCAGATGTCCCTCAAATGAGGAATGGATACAGAAAATGTGGTTCATTTGCACAATGGAATACTATTCAGCTATTAAAAACAAGGACATCATGAATTTTGCAGGCAAATGGATGTAACTAGAAAATATCCTGAAAGAGGTAACCCAGACCCAAAGGACATGCACTGATAAGTGGGTATTAGCCAAAAAGTACACAATACCTAGAATATAACCCACAGACCATAAAAAGTTTAACAAGCAGGACGGTCCAAGTGAGGGTGCTTAAATCCTACTTAGAAGGAGGGACATAGTAATCACAGAAGGTAGAAGGAGAGAGGGACCTGGGTGGGAAGGGAGGAAGGGAAAACAAGAACAGGATGGAGAGGGGAGGGCAGGAGAGAAGCTCAGAGGGCCAGAAGAATGAATGGAAATATGCAGCCCATGGGTGTGGGAAGTGAGGGTAACTTCTAGAAAGTCCCAGAGACCTGGGAGGTGAGAGACTCTCAGGACTCAATAGGGGAAACTTTAGCCAAAATCCCCAGAAATGGGGAGAGGAAACTGGAAGAGTCCACCTCCAATAGAGAGGCAGGGCTTCAAGCAGAGGGATACGGTTACTCTAACCCACAGTCAAAACTTCTGGCCCAGAATTATTATTTTTTTCTCTTGAGAAGCACAGTAAGCACCAAGTCCCACTTGCTTTGTAAATACTGTAAGAGTATAAATTCCCTTATTAAGGAATTTTAAATTCTGCCACCCTAAGGTTGTGCAGTAAATGAATTGAGTTTGTGGGTCTACTTAAAATGTATTATCTACATGAAATGACTTAGTACACAGCCCTTTGATTACTTTCTCATAAAATACTATCTGAAAGAATGTAAAGACACTATTATCAAGATATACAATGCAATGTATAACCAATTCATCAGGAAGTTAAAGATGAAAACCAGCTTGTGTTGTTAATGATAAAAAGCTAAGAATGGGAAAAGAAGCTGATTTTTCAAAACAAGATTCTGGGATCGTCATTATCCTTACACTGATTTTTGAAAACAGGGCCTTATGAAGTTCAGGCTGGCTTCAAAGCTAAGTAGTCAAGGTTGACCTTGAATTCATGATTGACCTGACTTTGCCTAGGGAGTTCTGGAATTACAGGCACATGCCAACACACCAGCTTCCCTTTCAGCTAGTCTAAATGTTTTTCAACATTCTTAACGTTTTGTTGAAATCCTAAATTACATCAAAAGAACATAACAATAGACATGGCAAAATGACACAAGGAGCTATAGGCTAACTAAAGAATATTCACAGAGTAGGAGAGAAATATTCTTCTTCAGAGAAGAGAGCACCAATTGCTTATCCAGTACCAAACAGTCAGCCCTGAAAATATATATAACAAGTAATGTTACAGAGATGTAGCAGGTTATATTTAGGAATATACATGCATGAAAAATATTTAGAAATATACATCAATGAAAAAAGAGGTCATGAATTTGAAAGAGAGCAAGGAAGGATGTAGGACAGGGTTTGGAGAGAGGAAAGGAAAGACAGAAATAATGCAATTATATTATAATCTCAAAAAATAAAAGTAAAGACTTCATAAATCTACAAAACTGATAGACAATGAGAATATGTATCACAGACTGGGGGGGGGGTGCAGAGGGAAGGAGGGACCCAGATGGAGGAGGAAAGAGAAAGGGGAAAAGGGGAACATGATCAGGTAGGTATTGGGGGGAGACAAGAGTGAAGCCCTGACGGCCAGCAGAATGAATGGAAACAGGAAACCTCTGGAGGTATGCAAGGCGGGGGGTGGGTGGGGGGTGGCTCTAAAAAGCACCAGAGGCCTGGGAGGTGAGAGACTCATAGGACTAAAAGGGAGGGTCCTTAGATGAAATGCCTGACAGTAGGGACAGGGAACTTGTAGAGTTCACCTCCAGCAGGAAGACCAGGCATCAGGAGAAGGGAAGGGTGTTGTCATCCCACAGTCAAAAACTCTGACCCAGAATTGTTCCTGTCTAAAAGAACTGCAGGGACAAAAATGGAGAAGAGCCCAAGGAAAGGAGGTCCAGTGACAGGCCCAAATTAGGATCCATGCCAACGGAAGGCTCCAATGCCTGACACTATTACTGATGCTATGATATCCTTGCAGACAGGAGCCTAGCATGGCTGCCCTCAGAGAGGCCCAAAAAGCAGCTGAGACAGAAGCAGAAACTTCCACCCAACCAATGGACTGAAGTCTGGGACCTCTGTGGTTGAATCAGGGAAAGGGTAGAAGAAGCCAAGCAGGAGGACGACCCCATAGGAAGACCAGCAGTCTCAACTAACCTGGACCCCTGAGACCTCTCAGACACTGAGCCACCAACCAGGCAGCACACGCTAGCTGATATGAGGACCCTGACACACATATACTGTAGATTACTGCCGGGTCTGGCCTTGAAGAGGCACCTAATCCTCAAGAGACTTGAAGCTCCAGGGAGTGGGGAGGCCTGGCAGGGTGCGGTGGGGTTGAGTGGAGACATTCCTCTGGAGAAATGGGAAGAGGAGTGGTTTGAAAAACTGGCTGAGAGTGGAATGGTAGGGGGATAATGACTGGACTGTAATAAAGATTAAAGAATTTTTTTAAAAAGTACTTTGAAATTTATTACTCCAGAAAATTAACAGATAAGCACAGAGTAGGGTTTCAAATCTTGCATTTATCCAGTCTGAAAATGATAGCTTTAGCAAAGAAAATTAAATATTAAGTTTACTAAATTCCTAATAATTGTATTCTCTATATGTAGGTGCTAAGATTATTATTTCATAATTTTTTCACAAATCAATGGTTTGGTAATCAAGAAATCCCAATTATTTCAGGGTATGGTTGGAGATTAGTTTGATTTCTGATTAAAATCGTGGGGACAGACAGAAGGGTAGAATAATGCTAGTGTTGCCTTATGCTAGATTAACCTGGTGCAGCTGAATCTAAGAAAATCAAAGAAACTCTTCCAAGTTCACGTAGCCTAGAGTAGGTCAAAAATCAATCAAACCTAAATCAAAATGAATCCTAAGTACTGTTTCTTACCCTGAGTATATTTCTTAATGCTGAACCAAATCATCTTAAAGAACCTAGACCAAGAACTAATGAGTACAACAGAATATTGTCAAATTACTCAGACTAGAAAAAATCCGTAATTTTGATTTTTATCAGTTAACCTGTTATACTTTATTAAATTCGAAAACAAATTCAGCTATATAGGAGCTGTAATTCCTTTAAAATGTCATTTATCCTGATACATGAATAATACGTATTATGCACTAATAATGATTAAGCAACCTTATCCTATGTATGTGAGGGAGCACATATATACGGATACATATACATATAATCTCGCTTAATCCTCAAAGTAAGTATGAGTGTTTTCTCCATTTTATATATGAAGAAAATATTTTCTTTTAAAAATATATTTATTATTGTTGTGTATATAAAATTCGGGGAGCACTCCAGAGGAGAACTTTTTGGAGTTTGTTGTCTCCTTTAACCTTCATGTGAATTCCAGGAATTGAAGTCAGGTTGTTGTTAGGCAAGTACTTCACCTGCTAAACCATCTCGCTAGCCCCCAGAAACTAGATTTTAGAGGAGTTAGCTGTATTCATTCTTTGACTCGGAGTTGTAGGGTTTTTTTTCCTCCTTCTTCTTCTACTCACCTAGGAGCATAAAGTTTCGTTTCTTACCCTAGATAAGTTTTAAAAGAGAGACTTATAAAATTAAGCAAATAGAGCATTACTATAGTAATATTTTGAGAAGAATTTTAAAAACCTATCACTTAAAAACTCATTTAAATATTATTTTAAAATTTATTAAGCAGCACCTAATGGCATAAAGAATTTATCTTCTTAGTTAAAAAATTACAAATGTTAATCAATCATCTTTTGAATGTGAACCAATGAGATAAACATAGCAACAAATACTAAATCCTCACTTGAAGTGTTTTCCATTTTATGAAAATTATTTGTTCAAATGTTATCTGGCACTCTACTAGAGTGACAGCAAAACTTGTCTTCCTTCTTAACACTGTTCTCCTGGACCACTATCGAAGCCATTTTGCTATTTAAGTTTCAAAGCAGCACTGACCTTTGCAACACTAAAGTCTCAAACAACTATAAAAGTCAATGCCATTGACTGTAAGTACAGTCACTGTACTCAAACATTCGCAAAAATATTATTTAAGACATAATATTGAAAAATTTTAAATCTCAACCATCCTTCAAAAGAAATTGATCCAATACCCTCTAAATTAGTTCTTCTAATTTTCTATACAATATTAATTCCATAGTATCAACTGAGAACCTTACAGAATTTGGAGACTTTATGACACAGTCTATTTACATGGCTGTGCATACAAACTTCTATATTTTATAACTTCAAAGATTTAAAAATGTATTTACTAATTCAATTTGCACTGATTTATATACCTCAATTTAAGAAATCACAAAAATGGATCCTAAAAGAATTTATCATTTCAAAAACACAACTAAGTAGTTCAATCATGAATAGGCATTTAACAACAACAAAACAGTACCTGCCTACTTTTTGTTGACATAAATTTATTTACCCCATTAATTCCCTTTAAAAGAAGACTTCAAATAAGTATGACAATGCCAACCAAAATTAGTAGTTCTCAAACTTCCCATCTTCTACCCCMTTCCTTAAACAACAGTGGATATACGAAATGAATTTTCCATAACATATTATATATATAAATGTATAGACATTACATAGCTATATGATATATTATATAGCTAAATCACTTGTAAATAAATGAAAATGACACCCAAGCTTAAGCTTATCTTTTTTAATAAGATATCCCTCTTTTCATCATTTTTTTAAAGATTTATTTATTATTGTATGTAAGTACACTGTAGCTGTCTTCAGACACACCAGAAGAGGGCATCAGATATCATTGTGGTTGGTTGTGAGCCACCATGTGGTTGCTGGGAATTGAACTCAGGACCTTCAGAAGAATAGTCAGTGCTCTTAACTGCTGAGCCATCTCTCCAGCCTGCTTATGTTTATCTTATGTTTTCAAGTATTACTTGGCATATTGACACATGCCTCAAAGGGAATAAGCCTAGAATCGACAGCTTCAAGTCAAACACAAAATTGACCTAAAACAGAGAAGTATTTCAACAACCCAAATATCTACCAACAGGGTAGTAAATTAAATATGATTATAAACACATGAAAATGTGTTAAAGTAAAAGAAGCTATGCATGAAAGGCCATATATTACATGATTATACTTATAAGAATTGTTTAGAATAGGTGAATCTATAAACTGAATTACTGATTGTTAAGTACTGGTTGACAAAAGAAAAGGGTAATAACTAATAATAAATATGAGATGTTATTTTATATATATTTTTACAATTATAATTCTATGATAAGAAATGATTTTCTAAAATGTGACTGCATAATTCTCTAATTGTACAAAAATCTTAAATTATAATCTTTAAAATGGGGTCTGAAGAGATGACTCTGGTGAAGAATGCCTGCTGTTCTTCCAGAGGAGCTGAGTTCAGTTACACCATCTACTTCAGGTGGACTTTTCTACCTGGAACTTCAGCTCCAATGGATCTGACACTCTCTTTTTTGTCTTTCACATGTATCAGCATAAATGTGGTGTACACACACACACACACACACACACACACACACACATAAATTAAAATAACTCCCTTAAAAATAAACTTTAAAAGAAGTGAACAGTTAGCAACTGAATTATATCTCAATAAAAAAGAAATATGTATGTGTGTACATATATATATATGTATGTGTGTATGTGTATATATTTTCTAAACAAGTAAAAGGAAATAAAATATTACATAAAGAAAAACCTCAATGTATTGAGGAGGTCACAAATTTAACATATAAAATAAAAACATTTACCCTATTAAAATTCAAGTAGCTGTCTATTCTAAAACCTAAGTAGAAACCTATCAACTCTCCAGCCAAGAATTTTAAGAACAAAAAAAGAATAATATCTTAATCCTCTAAAATTCTTTCTGTCACCCTTTTCCATTACTGCGATTTAAACATGACAGAAGAATTTAAAGGATTAATTTTAGCTCCTAGTTTCAGAGATTTCAGCCTGTTTCCACTGCTATGTGCCTGATGTGCGAGGCTGAATGCCACTGCAGGGAGCACATGGTAGAGCAAAGCAGCTCAGCTCACAGAGCAAAGGAAGTAGAAGGAAACTATGGCTGTGGCAGCAGGCATTCTCCACTCTTCCTATTTTATGGCATGTCCTAAGGTCCCTTGTTGGATGGTGATGCTCATGTGTAAGCTGGGTCTTTTGTCCCACTCAATCCTCCATAAAAACACACTAACAGATATATGCAAGCATGTGCTTTGATAACCTCTAAAAATCCTCTCAAATCCTGTCATGTCACCAACAAAGATTAATTATCACAATCTTGTACTTATTTTTACCTACCCCAAATCATTCTAAATCATTCATAAACAACAAAACCCATTCAACTTTTAGGAGAATAAATCTATAACTCCTTTATATATCACCTTAAAAATCATCTCAACCCTTACTAAACTCAACCTTAGAGGTACCCAACTGTATTAATCTGACAAATGTTAAATAATCATAGAAGACAACCTCAAATGTTAGCTCAACCTCCTCATTACAAATGCTGATTAGTAATAGAGCCAATAACATCACTGTCAAGACTAGAATACAGTTCCTCTAATTCTTATTACTGTGAACCTTAAAACAGTGCAGCAAATGGCATATCACACCACGCTGAGAATGGTAGCAGCATTTTCTTAATTGAGCAAAGTATTACTAGTTCTAGTCCCCCATCACTGATTTCAGCTTCACCAACTCCACATCAACCTATTGGTCCTGTGTCCTTCTTACACCAATTTATCATTTCTATTTTCATTTATTCCTATCTCATCTTCAATTCTTAATATCCCATTCCTGCCTCTTTTAATTTGGATACCTCTATCTCCTGTAAAACTCAGACCAAGCTGCCCAAACTTGAGGTGTTTTTTTAAACCATTAATGTAGTTTTAATATATTTATCAAAATGATTAGTCTCTTAACGCTACTAAAAATAAGCATAAAAGTAAGCAATCTTTTGTTAGGGGAAAAAGAAAAAGGTGGGCTGGAGAAATTGCTCAGTCTTTAAGAGTACTTGCTCTTAGAAGACTGAGTTCAGTTCTAAGCACTCATGTCAGACAGTTCACAGCAATCGGTAACTCTGGCACCAGGAGATTCAATGCCTGTTTATGGACTGTCTGGGTAGCTACACAAGTGTGACACAGACAGACAGACAGACAGACAGACAGACAGACAGACAGACAAACAGACACATACACACATACACAAATAAGTCTTTTTAAAAAAAAGACGTGTATTCTATTGGTAATAACTTTGAGGAAATATCTGAACATGATTGCCAAATATATGATTTACCTCTTTATAATCATCTTAAATTTTTGTACTGACAGAGTACTTCTCTTTTTAGCTGTGTGAACAATGTAACTTAATATGATTTAACATTTTCTATATCTGAAAACTAATGTATACTATCACACGATACAATTAAGCACTTATGAATAGTTTTTCATTTCTACTAAAATATTACTTTTATATTCAAAGTCATTATTTTAACCTTTTCACGAAGTATATAACCTCAAATATGTTGTTTATATATGCCTTTAAGAAAACAAGCTTTATAATTTTATTTTCCAAGTTAAAAAGTTCATCGTAATTATAATTCCTTGGTTTATTTTTAATATGTTCTTACTTTACAATAATTAAGTACGACAAAGAAAATGCTTTACCAAAATCCTGCATAATCATGGTATGAGCCATTCTAGCATCTGAAGTGTGCAGTCCAAGACTTCCACCACCTGAATCCATCTTAGCAAAGCTCATCCACAAGTATCTGTAAAACAAATGGTTTGAAAAGGGATTTAAATGCATTTATTTCAAGTTAGTTGTTTTGCGAAAAATACAATAGAAAATATGCCTTTCATCCATGTATGCAAAGCTCATTACAAGAAAAAAAAAAAGAAAAATTCAAAACTGCTTAAATGCTTTATGTGAGAACCATATGTAAAAGGGGCAGGTGGAAGTAAAGCCAAGATAGCAGAAAATGAGGCACAGCTATGGTAATGAGCCATAGGAGTATAACTAAAAACAAGCAAAAGAACAAAACTGCAAGACTGAGGCCCAGTTAAAATATACTTAATAAATAAAAAGATGACAACAGATTAATAGTTGCGATATGTATACATTACTAGAGGACTCGGGTGTCTAGTATTAGTGAATTTCATCCAGTAACTCTCATCCATTTCTTCCAGAACCAGATCAGCCCTGCAGCAGAGTTCTGCAGATATTGTATTCACCTCTGGTTCCTGGGGTCCTAGTTATAATGCAAAATGTTTTCTATTCACAAGTTTCCCTGGAGTTCTTTGAACCAGTAAGGACTTCTGGCCTCACTCTACTATATTCTCATCTCACAGTTTTGAGGACTCATGAAACATGACTGCTTCCTAAATATGGTAAAAATAAGATCAATCACATACAATTTTTTAGAATTGTACACTGATACTTTTCAGTAATGTTACTAAAATAATGCTATTCTCATGGACATTTTTAAATAGCTGAACCCCTTTCATTTCCTATATTACGGCAACCAAGCAATATGCAACAGACAGGCAGAGGTTGTCACTCAATATATTACTTATAATTGCATATCAGATGTGCATTTCCCTAGCAACAAAAGATTCTAACCAAACAATAGAAAAAATGTGTGTATTTTTAAAGGTATTTACCTTATTGTTACTCAGAAGTGTTTGTTATATTGACCCATATCACACAAAGGTATGTCCTTAATGAAAATTTTAGAACAATGACACACAAACGAAAATAAGTTATTAAGCACAAAGGTCTGGCTAAGCTTTTTACCCCTGCTGTAAAGCAACAGCTACCCAACAGGCAGAAGAATCTTGGAGTTCTCTTTATTGAACATTTGAACTGTATACTCTGGGCACAAAAATATGCTATATAAGTGGATAATTATGTCTAAGTACCAAAAATAATTAGGTAAACTGTGTGAGAGGAAAAGTATTGGAGGGGATTTCTTAGCTGTATTTTGCCTTTCTTTCAAATTAGTATGTTTTCTGACTTGCTCTCATCCAAGATGTGGACAAAAGGCCAATGGAGTTCACCATAAACTACCTATATATCCATATATTTTAATAAAAATACCGTAAGGCTTTATTTCGACACTTTAAACTATGTGGACTATAATTTTATCATTTGCTTTCTTTATCAGATAACTAATACAACAATTATAAATGACATTCTATCATTTAATTTTTTATGCAATTACTGAAAAAAAGAATAAGTAATTTGTTAATCACCTTTTACAAGTGGATTGAAGAAACTGAAGATTTTCTTATGGATTGTAAAATAAATTTTGCAAAATTTCTTATTTTTTTCCTTCAAAACAATGCATTTTCTTTGGAAAAACGGTCTTTACCTACTATGGAAATAGAAATTAGATACTTCAAGACATTTTTAACCAAATCTCTTATACAACTTAATGTTTTTCTTTACTCTTCAACTTGTAAGGTGAGGTTTCAAAAAGCTCACATGCTCAATTTTCTGTTTATCTAAAAAGCAGCCAAACGGATGTCACCAGACAGCCCCCAAAATAACTACTACAATACAAAAATATTGTTCCATTTAGCTTTCGACTGCTTTACTAAGCCCAAATCTTCTTTAAATTGGGTTTTTAGAGACACATAATTTTGGAAAGTAAAGAACAAACAAGAGCAAGGTTTATCTTTGCCAAATCCACACAGAAAAATCTGCTCTACCACTCAATGAAGTGTAAAGATTACAACATACAAGGCAAGTATTATGGGAAGTACCACACTGATCGAATAGCAAAGAAATAAAGTGGAATACTTTTTCACATATAGCAAGTTTCAATAAGATCAATAATAAATAATGTAAGGGAACGTCAGTATGGTATTTAATAACCATCAGATAGCTAAGCTTCTTGCCTTCTCAAGAGTACCACTGACGCTTATCGAACCGAACCGAGATAAACCAAGCAAGTACACTTCAAGTAAACACCCTTCTATCAATGCACGGGAAGCAGAAAACACAAAAATCAAATTTTACTCTCCCGTGTCTCCTCTAAACAGCTCGTTGGGGAGCGAGCTTTTCCATGCTGTCAACTGGGCGAAGGATAGAAGAGAAATGATGGTAAGGCGGCTGGGCAAGAGAATGGGAAAGTAGTATTTGCGGAGATAGACAAAGGAGCCCTGGCAAGTAGCAATATTGCAGCTTTGGACGCTGCACTCTTCCCGCAGAAGTCTCCCTTTCCCACGACCGTGCCAAGTTTCAATCATTTCCAGCAGAACGCACACACGTGCCCTCTCCGCTGTCGCCCAGCCGACTGATGTTCCAGGGAACAAGAACAAGAGAGTCAGCGAGCGGGCAAGCCGGCGAGCCGGCGAGTGTTCACAGTGGAGCGCAGAGACCCAGCCTAGGAGGCGTCCCCCGCGGCGCCCACCCCGCTCACCCGCGGCGCAGCGGTCACCGGCGCTGCCCCCGCCCCGCGCCGCCCAGCCGGCTCACCGCCCCTCGCTCCAGCGGCCCCGCCGTACGTGGGAGCCGGCCACCAAGCCACCAAGCAAAATGGTGGTGATCGGGCTGAGGCGACTGTTGCCGCACACGGCACCCCCCACACACAGCCCGGCTCTGACGGCTCCGGAGCCCCGCTGCCTCCTGTGCCGGGCCCCGGGCCACTTGCGCGGCGGAGCCTGCTAGCCCTCGGGCGTGCCGGAGGCTCCGGTCAACCGCCGCCCCACCGCGCGCGAGCGGCTGCAACGACGTGGGGCGCGGGCGAGAGGAACATGGAGGGGTGGGGGCTGGGGGGTCGCCGAGAGAAAATGCCATGGGGACGCCGCACTCTCTACCGTTTTGTTTTCCGCCATTTTCCTGTCACCCCAAACCACCGACGGCCACGACGACGGCTCGTGCTTCCCCGGGGGGTCCGGAGCTAGGGAGGAGGGGGCGGACAGGAGAGCAGACCCTCACTTCCCACCCTTTCCCCGGCCGCCGCTGGCGGAGGAGGAGGAAGCCGGGGCTCCGGAGGCAGAGGTGAAGCTCGGGGACTAGACGCCACTTCCATTGTTCCCTTCGCCCTCCCCGAGACGCTGGGTGGAAGCCTCTCCCCTCACAGAAACACGCTGAGCGTGGCAGCGCCGCCGCTCCCGAGTTGCTCCTCCGGAGTCTCCTTACCTGTCACCGCCGCTGCGGGGCCGCCACCGCCACCACCTTGCCCGCCGCCACTCAGTCGGAGGCCGCGCTCTCAACTGCCACGGGGGGCGGCAGCCGTGGACCTGGAAGGTCCGGGCGTCCGGGATTCCGAGGTTCCGCAGCCCGAGCCAATCACGAGCTACTCTGCGTCTGAGAGGCGCGCCGCCTCGTCCCGCTTTATATCGCTCCTACATGCTGAGGTTGCATTACGTCACGCTACCCTTGCTGCAGGGTAGGGGGCCAAAGGGGGGGAGCGCGCGCACGCGCGCGCCACGCCGACCGTGGAGCCCGCGCTGGGTTCGTGCTCGGAGACCCCGCGGACTCGCAGTCAAGGCTGCACCGCCGGTCGAGTCCGAGTGCGCAAGCTCCGATCTTGGGACGTCCCTGAGGAGTTGCCGTGGGAAGATTTTGTTTTCCAGGTTTCCCAAATGGGATGAAGAGAAAGAGGGAAAAGCAGAATGACCACTCGCTGAACCTCTAGTAGATATTAGATGTCATTTAAAACTCTCTCTCTCTCTCTCTCTCTCTCTCTCTCTCTCTCTCTCCTCTAATACATATTAGTTGTCATTTGAAACTCTATCCTATCGTCGCTCTGTGTGTGTCTATGTGCACATCCCACCCTGGAGACCACGGAGATATTGCCAAATCACCGATATGAGATCTGATTTGCAGGTTCCCCCCATTCACATCTTCATTACTCTTATAATGGAGATAATTTGCTGAAGAAAGTTTAAAAATGCAAATAAAAAGGTAGACAGGGGAACTAAATGAAATGAACACTAAATACCTCCAAAATATGATGCTTTTAGCTTTTGTCTGCATAAAGTAAAAAGGTGAAAAATGTGGGATATGCAAGAAAAAAAGATGAAATGTGACAGAAAAGGAGATATGAACTAGGTTGTAATTTTAACTTGTCTTATGTTCGGAGAATTAAGCCTTATTATATGACCACTCTATAGCACTATTTAAACAGGGATGAGGGAAGGGTAACTCGTAATTGTTGAGTAAATAATTTTTGAAAAGATGATTTTGTTCTAGATAATTGTGATTGTCGAGTTATCTAGAACTGCATACCCCTAGAGAGCTTTTAGATGTCTAGAAAGATATGACACTCTGAAGTACTATCTGACCAGAGACTGGAGGAAGAGGAGAAAGAAAAGGAGGAAGGAGAGGAAGAAGAGGAGGAGGAAGAGGGGGAGAAAGAGAAGAAGAGGAAGAAGAAAATGGCATTTGTCCATGTTCTGATTTGACTTACGGGCCATGGTTTGCTCATCTGTTTAGCTGTCTTTACACTTCTATTTTCTTTCCTAGATGAAGAAAGGTATTTTTATGAGTGTATACAATGACATATTTCTATATTTAATACTTTGCCAAATATTGCTTAATGGTCTTTTCCTGTGACAATTCCAACTGAACATTTAGAAAGAGAGTGGAGTTGTGTGTGTGTGTGTGTATGTATGTGTGTGTGTGTGTGTGATATGAATGTCAAGACTCTGATATATAATTTTGAAAAACTTCAAATTCATATTTGCTCTTCTTTCCTTAAACATCTGGCCAATCAAACTGTCAAGAGAATTCTACCCCCTTAACATCTGTAGAACTCACCAAACTTCCCCCATTTCTAACATCCTTTGTTCCAATTCACATCCCATCTCCTTTGCATTACTATGACACTATGCTAAGCAATCCTTGTGTGTCTGTTCAGTCATGACGTCCCAGAATTTCAAGCCAGAAAAAAAATGTACAGAATTGAGTCTCCACACTCCATTCTTACTTGATGCTCTCAGCAAGTGAGACCATTGTAATGTTCTTCTGATTTTTTTCTTTCATATAATCCAGTTTAATGAAATAAAAAATAAATCTAATCAAATCAAAACATAAAAGGTACTCATTTAAAGGTGGAAAGTGACTACCACATGAGATAAAGAAGCACGAAGCAGAGATTTTTGTGATGTTTTCAAAAATATTGCTTATATGTTGCTTATATGTTGATAGTTTAGTGCCTCTACAGAATCATACTAGCTTCAATAATATAACTAGAACCAATAATATAATCAGGTTCTATGAATTCTATAATTTATAGTATGCTTTGCTTTGTAGATTGTCCAATTCACTCCCACTGATTTCTTCAATAACCTCAACTAATAGTGAATTGCTACGGTACATTTAGAAATCAAATATTTCAGTCTCTTTTTTCCTAAATGATTCTGCAGTCACAGTTTGTCATCTGCTGTATTCCCTTTAAACTGAATCTCATGTATGAACTGTATTCCTCTTCTTTCTTTCACTGTAACCTAGGCAACTCCCACAGAATAATACAAAATGAATGAACATAAGCAAATTCTGGGTCACCTAGAACACTTTACAAATAACTAATGTCATACACTACCAACATTCATATTTATATTTCTATTTACAAAAACATGTTGTCACTAGATAATACTGTTTTAATTGTTCTTGGATGATTTGAAACAAGAGTCAGAATTCATTTGTAAATTATATGGTACTACCCAGTGTGCTGTGCATAATAAAATATCTTGGTACTTAGGATGATGGGTGGAGTGAGTCATCTCATGCACACAATAGGGCAAGCCACATCCAGTATGCCACTGCAGTCATATTCATGTATGAACTACAATTTAGTTTCATCAAAAATATAATGTGATATTAAATTAATGCTGTTCGTTCAATAAAATTTTTCTGTTTGTTTTCTGAATTGCAGATACACAAAACCCCAAAGAATGTATTTCTATATTGCTCTAGTCTTATTCATGTTAAACTGATGTTCAAATAAACCTAAATTAACACTGAATAATACCACTCTCCTATAATTTAGAATGAAAACTATAAATTATACATAAAAGTTAAAACCTATCCTCCACAAATGGTACCAGGAAACCTTGGGGGAAATAACTAACTCCAGGTTACAGCTAGGAAATGAATAAGAAGAGGTTTTGTCATGGCGTTATAATAAAGGAAACTTTCAAAGACTAATATGTTCATGCCAAAAGTACACAAAAACTACCAAACATAATAATATGTATGAATGATGGAAACATATTAAATATAAAATTTTCTAAGTTGAATCTAGATCTTAAAAGAGATCTCCTACTCCCAAACATAAACTTCAGTGGAAGCTATTTTTCTCATATCCAAAGAATACCAATTTACATACTCTGAAAATAAACAATCAAGAGAAACTAAATCAACCATTTATTTTGCTTTTACAATAGAAATTATTTCAACACAACAAAATATCCCTAGTACGATCAGAGAAGTTATCTTTTTTGCAAGAAAACAATAAATGTAGAAAAATCAACATTTTTAAATTTTCAAGTGTAGCAGCTGACCAAAGCAACATTGCCAGTGGATGAACCACGGAAAGGTTTAACAGAATGAGTCAGAGATAGGATATGCCCAACTCTGAAGACAACAGCACAGAAAAGAAAGGAGACTTAAGAGAGCAGTGCTGAGAGAGGGAGAGAGAGAGAGACAGAGACAGAGACAGAGACGACAGAGACAGAGACAGAGGCAGAGAGACAGAGAGGAGGCAGTTTTGCTGGAACCGTTTTACAAGGACAGAAAGAGCCAAAGAATGAGAAGGACCTAGAAGATTAAAACAAATTGCCAGGGTTAGTTGGAGGCCAGGCAGATCAATCTGAAGCCGAGAGAAGCCAGTTTGAATCAGTCAGTTTGAAGAGGAATTTTGAGTTAAAACACCCAGTTTTCTCTTAACCACATCTCCCTGCCCTATCTCCACTTGAACCTCCTGTTCCAACCCTTGTCATCCATCCAGGTAACCAGATGTAATTGTCATTTAGGAGGGTTACTGTTGAATAGGCTCACCCTTTCTAGTTCTTTCTGAAACCTTGGAAAAACAGCTAAAATTAAGAGGCATTTGAGGGATAGTATGGTAATCAAATACAGTAGGAACTTTCTAAAATATATACATACATGATGGTGATCTACATGAAATCACCATATAATGGGGAGTCAAAGCCCAAATGAAGATTCCAGTACCAGGATTATGTTACTCTAATAGACTTGTTGACCAAAGTGGTCACATGAGAATCCCTAAACAACTTGGGCTGCTGTGGGTATCTTACCACAAATTGGCAGCAAGGCCCCATTGCTTAAAACAACACCTATACAACTCATTGAACTTGGAGAATTGGAGCTTGTATCTACATAGAGCTTTCACTCCTTCATTCTAACATCTTTGGTATAGGAAGAAAATAATACACTAATCCAGCCACAAACCCTTTGATCTAGAATGGTGTACTGCCTGCAAGTTATGCTAGGGAATAATGGCAGGAAGCTTATGAGAAAGTAACTTGCAATATCTGATTTAACTAAGGTCTACTCCATGAGATGAAACCTATGCCTGACAGCACTTGGGTGACACAAGAACCAGAGACTAGGTAGTCCAGAGACCTAGGATAATATCAAATACTACTGGTCAAAAACACCACCACCACCACCACCACCACCACCACCACCACCACCACCAACAACAACAACAACAACAACAACAACAACAAAACAACCAACAACAAATACCAGTACCTTGCTCAGTCATCCTCAGAGAACTTTCCTTTTGCTTCAGAAGGAACAAATACATAAACCCACAGCCAGACATTATCTGTAGATTTGCAGACCTTGAAACCCTTAGCCATGAATGGGATGTCTCCACAAACCTCTGCCTTCAAGGCTCAGGGAACCCAGTCAAGGAGGAAGCAGAAAGAATCTAAGAGTCTAAGGACATCAAAGAAGCAAAACCCTCTAAATTAATATGGTAAAGGGTAAAGGGTCCTTATCAACTTACAGAGACTGAAGCATCATGCACAGAGTCTGTCTGTACCTGTCTGCACCAAGTTCTGGATATTATGGCTTCAAGTTTAGTTTTGTTGATTTTGTTGTTTTGTATAGAAAGGAAGATGGAAGGGGAGGAAGACAATTCAGATTCCATGTGGCTTTAAATAGCCGCAGGTAGCTATGATTGTCATAAAAGGATAGAATGATTGGGATAATTTATCTAATCTAAGTGGGAAGCTTGTATCATTATCAATTGGCTCTGAAATTATTGTATAAGCATCTTTTGAATTGAGAACTTCACAAGATATAATTAATTATAAGCTTCAAGAGTTTTGACTTACTGGGAATTTGTGACAACTAGCCACAGGGTATAGATGGCTGAGAAGGAACTGGCTCTGAGACAAACTAAACTGAGCTGGGAAGATCTCCATTGGTCACTACTGGGGCTGAGAGGCCTAGGCAGCAAAACCACCACTGGGGCTGAGAGTACCTAGATGTAGCACAAGAACTTGCCATCCTTTTTAAAATATTCCCCCTTAAGAGTTTTGGGTTTTTTGTTTTGTTTGCTCTTTGTTTTGTAATTGGATTTCTGATTGTACAAATGAGTTGGTCTCTGATTCTTCTGCCATCCCTTGGGCCTTTTCTTTCTTTCTGTTAGTTTGTCTTGTCCAAGTCTGATGTGATTCTTATGGTTTTATTTTATGATATTTTGTTTTGTTGTATTTTACTATTATCGCTTTGGATCCTATTATTTTCTTTTTTCTTTTTTTATTTATTGAAAAGGGAAGTAAAGGAAAATAAAAACACTATGATAAAATTAAAGGTCTACATGGAAAATATTGCAGATAAACACGTTAAAATTGACACTTTTCATGGAAAATTAAAGAGTAAAGTGGTAGACATGTAAAACATTGCTAAATTAATTGAAATATGGAATAGAAACATTTTATGATA
>BDUI01010433.1:25594-37565 GCA_002335545.1 Apodemus speciosus
TGGAGACCTCTCAGCTCCCTAGACGCCCCTACACTCTGCTCTTAGCCGATGTCTTTAGGGGTAACCGACTTCTTGTGTGATCACAGCCGGGAAGCCAATACCTTTTAATTACCAAGCTGCAGAAATTGTACCTCCTCCTGTCACTTCAGCACCTCTAATTAGTCAATAGGTGGAAATCACAGCCGCGGGACGAGAGGGGTTCCGGGGGAGGGGGCTCGATTCTTGCAATAGGAAAGGATGCAGCACCACTCTGTCTCCATGAATGTACCTCATCCTTCCAGCTCTTTAGACAAGCTCCTACACATCTGATGAGGCCCACACACAGACACCTCCTCCAGGGAGTACTCTATGCTTTCCTGGAGCTGTTCCCACCCTTGCTCAGTAGGCACTGAGCAGTGGTGGGTAGTTAGGCCAACATTTTTCATGCCCTTTGGGTCTCCGAGGGCTCCCAGTGAAGGAGAGGAAAAATATTTATGTACTTTTGACTGGACAGAAACCCACATAGAATGTAACCATGGAGGCAAGAAAAGCTATTCCTTTGAGGAAGAGGGGGCTGGGCCTGGATCTTTGAGACTGGCTCAAAGCTCCACATTTTTCTGGAGGAATAGTTCTGAGGAGGATGAGACAACACACTAAGCCAGAGCCCCAGAAGGACTACAGGTCAGGGGTCATTGARCATGTCACAGTCCAGGTCCCAGCAACACCTAGACTCCCAAAGAAAGTGCCAAGAAAGGTCTACTTAGCCCTGGTCACGCCCAGCACCTCCCATAGGCAAGAGATGGCATCTCTATGGGAAAACTCCAGGCTGCAAAGGCCTGCTTCTTGTCAATTCCCAGAGACAGTGGTTGAACCAATAGAAGAGGCTCAAGCACTCTCCATGAATGGGGAGGTCATTTCGTGGGACTGGGACTGGATTCCTGCGTGAGGGCGTGACTGCAAGCGTTACCGAGCCCTGCTGTGGGCTCTCAGCCTCCAGCCCCAGGATGAAGTCGGAGGACAGGTCCCGCCCTAAATCTGCAGGGCTGAGATCAACGCGTAGGTTGGATGAGCAGGTGTTTTACAGAAGAAAAATTCTTTGTACTACAGAAGACAGTGCGGGCTCTGAGGCCCACAGGGCTGCAAGCCCCTGTCTGCCGGATGCCATCTTGTCAACCCTGTCAGATCTCCTTTCTCACCCTGTCACACACACCTACTTCCCAAAGGAGATGATGAGGTGCTCAGTCCCTATGAAGAAGCCTCCAGTGGTCCTCCCAAACTTCTAGGCCAGCCCAAGAGTGTCTTCAACCCCAGCCTGCCAAGTGGTTTTACCACGTGACTGCAGCGCATCCTTTCTACCTCAAAAGACCGTGGGAGACAAGCACACCAATCGTGGTGTGAGAGACACTTTTCCCTTTCAAAGGCGGCTCATCTTGGGGAACTCCTGTGTGTGTGACTGTTAGCCCAACCCCTGGGCACTCCTGAGACTTGACCCTGTATCCCACCCTTCTTCTATGTGCAGACTACGAATTAGCCAATCACATTAGATTCCAAGGCAGCACTCCCATCAACAGGATGAGGAGACACAGTCACTACTTGGGTTAAAATAAAATCTAAGCGAACCTCCCAACTCAGTGCCTCTCTAGCCTGGTTTGGGTCCTGGCACAACCTTTTTGCAGAAAGGAATTGCCTTGCTGGGCTACGTTTCCTTTTGGGTGTTTGTTTGTGTCTGTGTCTCTGCATTTGTATATGTRTCTGTGTGTCTATATGTGTCTATGTGAGTGTGTGTATTTATGTGTGTGTCTCTGTGGGTGTTTGAGTGTATATGTGAGTGTGTATGTATTTATGTCTGTGTATCTGTGCATTTATGTGTGTCTCTGTGTGTTTGAGTATGGTATATTTATGTGTGTGTCTGTGTGTGTTTGAGTGTATGTGTGAGTGTGTGTATTTATGTCTGCGTGCCTGTGTATGTTTATGTGTCTCCCTCTGTGTGTATTTATGTGTGTTTCTATGTATGTTTGTGTGGTCTCTATATGTGTGAGTATGTGTATGTTTGTGTGCATGTCTCTTTGTGTGTGTGTGTACATGTGCATGTGTATGTGTGCGTGTGCGTGCGTGTGTGTATGTGTGTCCCAGAGCTGAAGGTAGAATCAATAGAAGCTTTTCAAGGAGCTTGTTCAGATCAATGTGAAAAAGTAACTTTCAACAATAAAGGATTCAAAAAGGAATCAGGATCTCACCAAGTATTGAGTTCCTTGTCGTGGGAGGTCATCAAGAAGATGACCGGGGTCGTCTTCCAGGGTGGGAGGGAGAGTCCCCAAAGTCACAGGGGAACAGACCAGTCCGTTGTACTGTAGGTGTGCCGGTGACCAGACATCCCGCAAATCCAAGTAAACCAGTCACCTTTACACACTTACGAGTGTTTCCCCTTTGACTGCTTTTACATTCTCATGTGGGTAAATGATGCGCTTCCCCCATTCCAGCCATTGAAATAAAACAACGAGTTTGCTTAATTGAAAATAATATAGAGCTCCTGATATAAGCGGGATGTTTTGGCAAAATTGAGAAAATGACTTATGACAAAGCCTGGGAAGCCCAGGGTTTGAGTCTCATGGAGGAGTGTGACCAGAACACAAGGACCTCAAAAAAAAAAAAAACAAAGCAAAGCAAAAAAACCCTCCACCCACCAAGTCTTAATGTGAAACTTAACGAGTATAGAATGAACCTGACTTTTACCTATGCACCYGAGATGGGCACTATAGAAGAACCTAGAAGAGAGAGTGGGTCTATCTAGGGAAAGGCAGCGGCAGAGAGAAATAACAGAAGCAGCCTAACAAGGCTGCCAGTTCCAGCAATATGTGAACATTTTTGTGCTAAATAAACCCCTTACCTCAGCTCAAATCTAACTGGGAGTCCTCTATTCTCTATGCTAACCATAAATAACTCTTCACTCCAAGTATAGTAAATGGACTTGAGCAGTGGRCTCCTTGTCTGCTGAGAGATGGAGGTTAAGGGAGTAAAGAGTGAACGTGCCGTAATCGACTAGTTATGTCTGCCTTGGCACAGGCAGAGGAAACGATGCCATGGGCTACATTCATCTATGCGATATCTCGGGTGTCTCCTACTCTTCATATTATATTTTCAGGATGAGAAAGAAGAACTTGCCCAGGCTCAACTTCATGCCTGGGCTAGACAAAAATCTATATTCATCTCCATGTGTGGCCTGTAGAAAACCAAAGCAGAATGTCACCATGCCATGGTTATGTGATTTCAGAAAGTCCTTGCCCAACATGGCTACCCACAGCATCAGCCAGAGCACACCCAGCCAGACTGAGCACCGCCTGACCCAACTGGTCTCAAAGACTGCGTGTAACAGTCCTAGAATGCCAGGGATGGGAACAAAACCCACTCGCAGTACGAGTATGTAGATGTCACCGYGACAGTCACTCTGGGACCGGAGGCACTGTGGCTGGGGGCCTCATAACTGTTGATGGAAATGAGAACCAAGAGCCACGCTGTATCACAAAGCAAGCTTTTCACTCAGAGTTCATTCAAAGAACAGAATTGAAGGGAATGTGATTGTTTTCTTAATCTTTCCCTTTTTCTTCCCTCATTCTGGGTCCCCGCTTCCTTATTGTTCAAAAGAGGAGCCGGCACGGGGTAGTTTTAATTTCAGATCCAAGACTTCGTGATTTTATAATTAACTCTGTGTTTAATTTACAAAGCAAAGAGAAAGCCTTTCTTTAGGCAAGAGAATGAAAATGGCTGAAGAGGAGACGGCAGCGCCGGAAGGGCCTTCCACCAGCTCAGTCATAAAGACGTGTGTTTACTCTAATTGTTTTATATCCCCATTTAGATATTAGCCTTTTACTTTCTGCTCTTCTTAATCAAGTGCGGTTCTCATCCACTCAGCAAAGCTTTATGGTTTTGAGGAAGCCTAGATGTGTTTTCCTTTGACCCAGAAATCCCACTTCTAGGAAGTACATTGGCGTAAGTGTACACATGGCCAGGGTTAGCCTGGAGCCCGTCCAGGCGTCTGTCCGTCGTCATCAGGGCTGTGTGGACTCTGCCTCAGCCGTGCCAAGAACTGCTATGCACCTGTGGGAAGAACAAGGAACGGCACTCTGCTGTGACGAAACTGTGAGCTCAGGAGAGCCTGGCGAAAGGAACACCAGCGGGGGCAGCCCACTGTGCGGGAGTGTGCCCTTTCACGGAAGAAAAAGAGGAAGAGACAAACGCGCATCAGCAGGAAAGAAGCTGGAAAAATAAATATTAACCTTTCTTATAAAAGGTCAGCTATAAGGATGACACAGACGGCATGGCGGAACCTGGGTAAGAGCCAGGAGCTCGCCACTGTGCCGTTGGCTCTGTGGGGTTTTCACTCTAGAACCAGACAAAAGTTGTCTATATTTGAAACGGTGAAATTGTTCAGCTAGAAGAGATTGGTCAATCCCTGGAAACACAACAGAGCAGCCTGGGAGTGGATGAGTGCTGACAGAACCACAGAATCTGTCTGTTGAGTGCGTGCGAGAGAGAGAGAGAGAGAGAGAGAGAGAGAGAGAGTGCGTGTGTGTCTGGGTCTCACATACCCCCACACGCATGTGCACACGAGTGCATATGCCATTTCTGGTTCTCAGCTCTCTCCTAGAGGACAGAGCACTGGTCTCTCACAGCCCTGCTGTGCCTTCACCACACGTGTAAAGAGGACTGTCACATTTGTTATCATTTAACATGGGATCCACATATCTAGTCTGTGATCCTCCTAAAATTCCCTTCTTGTTTTCCAAATCCAGGGCTGGAGCTANAAGAGGAAGAGACAAACGCGCATCAGCAGGAAAGAAGCTG
Organism: Apodemus speciosus; assembly: GCA_002335545.1. Taxonomy (NCBI): domain Eukaryota; kingdom Metazoa; phylum Chordata; class Mammalia; order Rodentia; family Muridae; genus Apodemus; species Apodemus speciosus. The sequence goes on from BDUI01010433.1 coordinate 30,416, forward strand.
GAAAAATAAATATTAACCTTTCTTATAAAAGGTCAGCTATAAGGATGACACAGACGGCATGGCGGAACCTGGGTAAGAGCCAGGAGCTCGCCACTGTGCCGTTGGCTCTGTGGGGTTTTCACTCTAGAACCAGACAAAAGTTGTCTATATTTGAAACGGTGAAATTGTTCAGCTAGAAGAGATTGGTCAATCCCTGGAAACACAACAGAGCAGCCTGGGAGTGGATGAGTGCTGACAGAACCACAGAATCTGTCTGTTGAGTGCGTGCGAGAGAGAGAGAGAGAGAGAGAGAGAGAGAGAGAGTGCGTGTGTGTCTGGGTCTCACATACCCCCACACGCATGTGCACACGAGTGCATATGCCATTTCTGGTTCTCAGCTCTCTCCTAGAGGACAGAGCACTGGTCTCTCACAGCCCTGCTGTGCCTTCACCACACGTGTAAAGAGGACTGTCACATTTGTTATCATTTAACATGGGATCCACATATCTAGTCTGTGATCCTCCTAAAATTCCCTTCTTGTTTTCCAAATCCAGGGCTGGAGCTACACTCCCGCTGCTCCCTGGAATCTCGAACGCTATTTTAGCCTCTTTCTGTCTAGAACACTCTACTACCTCTTCCTGGATCCTGTGTTTCCCGTGACATCGATTGCTTTGATGAATACAGGCTGGGTAAGCTGTAGAACGTCTCTCATGCTCAAATTAGGCTTTTATAACATTGTAAAGTTCTGTCTTCCAGCTCAGCTCACTGGGCAAGCCCTTAGGAGTAGTGAACCCCGGTAGCCAGGGTGAGCATGTCCAGGCCTCAGGAATCGGCTCCAAAATATCTCCCGCCAGGAAGAGTCAGGGCTGCTTGAAGACGTGAAGTAATAAAGGTGTCTACTGGGGACTGTGGCAAGAGGATCTGATTTATAAGGCCCTGGGTGCTCTCTCTCTCTCTCTCTCTCTCTCACCCCGTGTGTGTGTGTGTGTGTGTGTGTGTGTGTGTGTGTGTGTCTATCTCTCTGTCTCTTGTGTCTCTGTTTCTCTCTGTGTCTCTGTCACTGTCTCTGTCTCTTTGTGTTCGTGTCTGTGTCTCTGTCTCTGCCACTGTCTCTGTTGTGAGTGTATGTCTCTCTGTGTCTCTGTCTCTGTGTCTCTGTCTCAGTGTCTCTGTGTCTCTGTCCCTCTCTCACTGTGTGTGTCTCTGTCTCTGTGTCCCTCTGTGTTTCTGTCACTGTCTCTGTCTGTCTGTCTGTCTGTCTGTCTGTCTGTCTCTTTCTCTTTCGTGTGGGCACACACACACACACACATACACACTCACACACTCACGAGGAAGGAAAAGGGTGGGGAGCGTTGTTGCAGATTAAAGAAGCCTGAAGTGTCATAACAAGACTCTGGCTCTTGGATCCTTGGATCCTTGATCCCCCTCTTCACCTATAAATAAATGGCAATGCAGACGTTTTGGGGACAAGAGGGAAATCAGAATATAGACCATCTATTATGTAATGTGACTGTGGCACCGAATTGTTTYGGTCRTGATGAGCCTAGTATTATTATGTAAGAGAATACAACCGTTCTTAGGGGATTCCTGCTACTGTATTGGAATGAAACACTATGTCTTCAAACTGCTGTCCGGTACATCGTCAAAGAAATAAGTGGCTATATATGGACGAGTATGAGAGGGATTTTGCAGCGTGTGTGTGTGTGTGTGTGTGTGTGTGTGTGTGTGTGTGTTGCATATGTGACACAGGTGAAGGAGGAAAAGGCCGGTGGAACAAGATTAGCAACTGCAAACAGCTTTCGGCATAGGGCAAAGAGCATTTGTGTTCCTTGTACTTTTGGGGGAGAGAATTTGGGGAAAATGTAAACAATCAGCATACACCCTCCACAGTRAAGATGGCTGCCACAAACGCAGTGCAATCATCGCACTTTTAATGAGCTATGAGTTCTTACACATGATGCAACTTACACAAGAGAGAGGCTACCAAGAAATCCTAAGAGAAACACAGCAGCTCCTGGTGGCAGGGAGGTGGGGGTGGGGATGGGGAGTTAAGAGGGGTGGGGGCTTTTGGGTCCCAGCTTTGCAGAGGGCGCTGATGTCACCAAGCAGGATGAACACTGAGGTGGCTTAAACTAGAATGACCGCCAGGGGTGGCAGGGGTRGGTGTGGGTGGGGAGGGGTACGAATGAGTTTGTCAGAAGCTGTGGAGAGTCTTCCCAGGGATGTGGTGCTTACTCTGCAAGTGGAGGTGTATCCTTTTCTGTGYTCTGAATGAAGGACTGGGCCATTTTGCTGGGCYAAAGTCCCTCCCACYCATTACTGGAGGGACACCTGGGTGGTTTAGAAGACACTGAAGACAGGCAGGGTGCCCCTCCCCAATACATACGGAGCCAACATTCTGTATTCCCAGGCCAGGGCAATGGACACCCTGCCTGAGAACTTGGGGGAAGTGGAGAAATTTGTGTTCCTGTTCCTATTTCGGCATGATTTCTACGTATCTAACCTAGGGTTGTTTTTCTCAGGTGGAGCCCTTTCTGCTCCTTGAGGCTCAGCCACTCATCATGGAAATGCTAAATAATTTAAGATTTTTTGTAAACTGATTCAAAGCAAAAGCCTTCTGTATAATTCACAAGTAGTGCAAGCTATGTGCTCCTAAAACAAYCAGTTCATTTATAAGACCTCTGGGGTGGAGCTGAGCAAATGCTCGAAGGCCTTGGCAGGCATTCTGTTCACCAATAGCTGGTCTCTAGCCTTGGACTCCAAAACGATCATTGGTTTATGCAAAACATCTTAATGGGTGGGAAGTAAGTTTAAGGGGGATGTGTGCCTGTGTGTGTTTGCCTTTGTGTGTGTCTGTGTGTACATGCATGCATATATGTGTGCCTGTGTGTTTGTGTGTCCCTGTGTATGTACATCTGTGTGTGTATGTGCTTGTGCCTTTATGCTTGTGTGCCATTGTGTGTATGCACATGCCCTCGGGCTATGTTTGTGTGTCTCTATGTGCTTCTGTATATATGTGCGCCTCTGTGTGTGTGCTTGTGTGTCCCTGTGTGTATATCCCCGTGTACCTTCTATCTGCATGTGCCCCTGTACATGTGTGTGTATGTGTTTGCCTACGTGTCTCTGTATGTGTGCCTCTGTGTAATGTGTCACCTCAATACAGCAATACAGTAGCAGGAATTCCCTAAGCACGGTTGTATTCTCTTACATAACAATAGGATGGTCACCACCAGAACAAATCTGAGTGTGCTCCACCTCCTGCCTCCTCTCTCCRTGTGTACATGTAGACATGGATTCTGAGTGACTTCCATTGAGAACCTCTTCCATATAAAGAGTCTTAAGCTAGCCCAGGCCCTCTATGGASCCATGCGCGCTGTAAAGAATCAGTTTGGAACATCTACGGCCTCTGGGCACGTGGTCGGTGGTCAGTTACAGCAGTGCAAGACTGTGGGCTCTCCGCATCCTGCTGTCAGCTCCGGACACATCCTAATCAGGACCAGCGTCACCCGATGACCTGCCTTGCAGTGCGTGTGATTGAGGGACAGACAGCAGCCCAGTGGCTGTCAGCAGTGATTCTGGAGCTGTGTAAGACTCCCTTGGGAAGCCATCCAGTCTCTGGGTGCCTCAGTTTCCTCATCCGTGAGGTGAGGGGAGTCGCAGTGTGTACTTTGTAGGTTTGGCACATGAGGAGGAAGAGGAGAGAGTTCACACAGTGTTAGAAGCCAAGCTTGGACAAAGGCCATGATGATTGAAGTACGTGGGCTTTGTGACAAGCCACCTAGGCTGGGATAGGCAAAGCAACCTGCCTGGGTCACCATAACCGTCACCAGCATCTGGATCTACACCTCATTTACCCGCCCCAGGAAGCACTGCACCGGATATTCTCAGGTCCCACCTGCCTGTGCGCTATGGGGCAGGGGGAGGGGTCTCTTCTTCCTTCCCTATCTGACATCTACCACGGTGGCACCAACCACAAGCTGCCGTGCTTCTACTGTAAGTAGTTTGATTTATTTATTTAAAATGAATTATTTACACCCTTTAGACTTCCAGAAAGCTGTGGAGGTGGCTGGTGGGGAAAGACACACATCAGCAGTGAGGCCACTGGAGTCACACACTGGGAACTGCAGTTACGCTCGATGCTGTGGTCCTGAATTAAAAACGGGGGTCAGAACCTTGAATTGAATCTTCCGTCAGATTGACAGGGAAGATATGGGCCGAGTCCGTGACAGGAAACGATTGGGAACAGCCATGCACTCGAAAGCTTCCTCTGACTTCCTTAGCCAGCGTCTGCTGCTGGGGAGAACCAGAAAGAGAACACGTGCCCTCCGTCAGCCTGCGGGCTTGCCCCGCCTTCCTGGCAGGTGCTCTGCTGACTGTATTGTTCTGAGTCACCTTCATGGTTTCTGGTAGTTCATTTTCTGTACGCAACTTTGAGTCTGGAGACAAGTGGAGACTTATAAATCCTCAAGAATTTCCCCAGCCAGGGCCTGGCTGGCATTTCATATTACAGATGCATCCATAGGACATTGTGTGTGTGTGTGTGTGGGGGGGAGGTCACAGTCCATTCTGTAGAGGGTGTCTGCGTGTCATGCTTTTCCTGTCCTTGAGTCCTTCCCCATGCCCCTGGTCTGCGTTTTTGCTCCATTGCACAGACAAGCTCAGGAAGGCTCTGGAGGACTCTAATTCGATGCCCTGCTAATGAGAGTAGTCATAGGCGCAGTTCTCTCAAGCTTCTCAATTCTAGTGACTGCGCCGAGCTGCCATGTTTCCCTCTCTCCGGGTGACAGGTTTCATGTGCTGAGGTGGTCTGGAAGCGCCTGGGAGGKCAGACTGCAGGCACTGTATCTACTGAGTGATGGGGTGCACAAAAGACTAAGCATAAGCCAGTGGGTGAGTGAATGAGGGAATGAAWGAATGAATGAATGAATGAACCAGTGGGAGGAGGGTCTCCTCCAGCTCTTCACTCCTTCCACCAAATGGTAGCAGTTTGGATCCTAAAGGGCAAGGAATCCCAAAGCCCCACCCATGTGAAGCTATGGTATGAACTCTCTGTTCTAACCTCACACCCAGGACTGGGTAGAACTCTGTCCAGCTTCAGGCAACGGTGGAATAGGACTTCTAGGCAGGAAGAGATCAATAAGTCTTAGCTATGTCTATGGGGTGCCACAGTATCATGGGGGATGAAGAACTGGGAACTGTCATGACCCTCCTCTGTGTAGAGGGGAGAGAGAGTGCACTAAAGCCATGAGAGAGGAGGAACCTGGTAAGTTACCAGCAAATTCCAGAGAAATCAGAAAAGGTTTGATGGAAGGAATCCAGTGAAAGGCTGATCTTAGAAGGAAAGGGGAAGGGAAGGTTTGCCAGGCAGGAAGTATTGCCCAGTAGGCAGCTGAGCACCTAGGCTCAAGGCATTCTGGGTAGCCCTAGTCAAAGGCCAAATGAGTAGCAGGGGCAGGCTGCATCCGGCGCTCTTTCTTTACCCTGAGTTCTTCCCGCTATGCCCTTCACCTCTCTAAGTTCTTCAGCCTTGTGCCCACAGCAACTTCTTTATTACCACAACCACTGGCACTGGTCCTGCCTGGAAACTACTCCCCTATTCCTTTACCATGGAAACCAGCTGATAACTCCTTTTCTCTCCTCCCAAGGGCACTCTAGCCAAAAGTTGCTGGCCTTTTCCTTGCCCTGAGTGTGGTATCCTGCCCAGTTGACTCAGACAGCCGGTTCCTATTGTACCTGGCATCCTATGATGTGACCAGTGAGGACTTTTTAATGTCCTCACGTTCCTGGAGTGTCTCCCAACCTTTCCTCTGCTTGACCTCCAGAGTCCCCCTCTAATATTAATATGGGGTCTCTGCCATGCCTTCCCTTGGCTGGGTCCGCAAAGCCTGCCTCTAATATTAATAACACTCACTCATTCTTTCCCTCCCTTCTTTTGTTTTTAATGACTCCAGAAGGCAGAAGCATCTCATAGATTATTAATGTTCTAAATGGCCCCTCCAGAGACCAGTGCCAAGAAAGGCTCCAACTGCTCTGCATCATTGGCCTCTGTTCTGTTTCTTAGACAGCAGCAGCTCAGCAGGCGCACCGCTTCGGTGCCTAATCCCACTGTCACCCTAAATGCTTTCCGCTCCACTGCGCCCTCTGTCGCAAGGGCATGGCGGCCATCTGAGTTGGACTGTGGCAGGGTGTGGGCTTGGTCAGCTCTGACTCCTCCGGGCGGAGAGGCAGACTTGTGAACTTTGAGTGTCTAGCTGCCAAGTCCCTGCTCACCCTCAACCCTTGTTCCACAGAGGTCCGAGGGGCAAACAAACCCTGCAGCCCATGCAGAGCAGAGAGTGATTTCCAAACTCTCATCAGATGCCTGCAGATGTCTGCTCTGACTGGAGGAGCCAGGGCCATCAGAACAGCAGCTCCTGTCTCATCATTCATAAAAATAAAAAAAAAATTGCTTTCACTTAGGTAAAGGGAGAGAGGCCCGCCATTCACTCTGACTACATCTGTAAGAAACAAAAGTCAGGCTTACAATGCCCATTTTACAGAAGAGGGAGTCTGAGAGATAAGACAGTTACCTAGCAAACCTTAGTGGGCCAAAGGATGGCGCTTTAATGTCAAGACCAAGCAAGATTTCCAGTTTGGGGAAATAGAGTCCTGAATGTACTGGACCTTGACTGGCAAGGGGTCTGCAAAATCTACTTCCTCCATTGGAATGGCCCCAGTGCCTCCACCCACCCAGTCCACCCTCATAGGAGCTTTTCCAAGGAGACAACTCCTATGGCAGTGAGATCTTTTCTGGCCRAGGAGCAGCCTGAGGAGCTCAGGGGCATGCCAAGGTTGGCCAGGAGGCAGGGTGGACTGTGGGAATACCTTGGGGGCGCCTGGAGAAAGGCATCCAAGAGTTAATTTACCGCGGAGCCTTTTAAAGGACAAGCTCCGTGGGAGCAGTTCTTAGGGAGCTGATGTTTGCTGTTCTCACGGGCCGCCCTTTAGCCTGACAGCAATCTGACCTTGTTCTCATCCTCTGCACTCTAGCACTTTGCAGTCACAGCTGTGGCAGCAGCGACTGCAAGCTGGAGCAGCCTGCTCTTCCTCCCGAGGCTCCGGAGGTCCGTCCTGCTCTGAGACCACCGAGCCTGGCCCTGCCGCCATAGCTCGGTCAAGCTATGCGATCTTC
>BDUI01010441.1:42242-52701 GCA_002335545.1 Apodemus speciosus
AAAAAAAAAAAAAGAAAAAAAGAAAAACAAGGAAAGAAGCGGTAGTTTGAACATGAAGAGGAACAAAACCCTCCATGCGCCTTACTGAAAGTTCGCCAAGTTCACTCTAACCAAGCTTTTAGGGGTGACGAGTCTTCATTCACGTCCAATACAAGTGCTATTTGATACCTTCACACTGCTCCCCTTTGCATTCCCCAGATAAACAGCACTTGATGATTTTGCAACCTCAAGTATAAATGAACCCCAGGATGTTTCCAGGTCCAGCATAATTCCAATTAGCTGTCACTTCATCAGCCCAGGGGCTGACGCGGAAACAGGTACTAGAGAGAGAGAGAGAGAGAGAGAGAGAGAGAGAGAGAGAGAGAGAACAAGAGAGACAGACACAGAGACAGAGACAGACAGAGACAGAGACAGTCAGTGACAGACAGAGACAGAGGCAGAGAGATGCTTTTCCAGAACCCCAGAGCACCGGTAGTGCTGCTTGGGATGATGAAAAGACTYGAAGGGCACCAAGTGGTTTTCATTTGGACAACAAATCAGAGAAGGTTCAGTTACTCTAAAGCTTTTAAAATCAGCTCTGCTCCAGAGCGCACGGTTTAGTATTTGCCATCTTGCAGAAAGACCCGGCATTTGAGATGCAAGCTAAAGGCTTTTAGTCCACTTTATAACAGACTCAGGGGCTTTGGGCCTAGCAGCCGGCAGGGCCTTGTTGGGCTGGAAGCCAGATCTGTGGGCATCAGGATAGTGTGTGTATTTAGTACACAAGAAAGACAGGTGACATGGTTTAGTTTTGCAGCACTTCTAACCATTCACTGGGCCCTTTTCACACAGTCCAAATTTCTCCAATTATTACACCATAAGATCTGGCATTAAAAAGAAACTTGACAATGTCATTGGTATGTAATGTATTGGTTTTCCAGATTCGTGGGTTAAATAATGTAGTGGGAGAAAACATCACCATTATGAAGACTCTGAGTAGCGAGGCCAGGAGGGACTATTTAAATGAGTGTTTGTGCTTTCTTTGTTATATATCTGTTTCATTATATCTTTCTATTTTACATCTCTGGTTAGGTACAATATTGGGCATATAATGGGCCCTCTTTTACATTTGCTGAATGAATTGATAAACCAACATATAAAATACTAATGGGCAAGAAGGGGGAAGAATGAAAACCCAGCATCAAATCTAAATACATTCCTTCATGTATGGACAGGTGATCACAGAAAAGAAAGATGCACTGAAGGATGCTCTACTTTATCTGGAGGAGCGGACTCCCAGGCSTTCAAAAATTGTCTCTGCAGTATTACTGCTTTCTGGAAGTCCCTGGAAATGTGTCCTTCCAGTTTTCTGTCTCTAGTGTATGGTAAGTTGCTCATTAATGGTTTTGTCTGTTTTCTTGGAAAAATATTTATGATGCGAGGTATCACATGCAGTACAGATAGACCTCAAATCATGTACCCAGGCTGGCTACAAACTCCAGTCCCCTCCATCAGCCACCTGGTCCTGGAATTACAGAACTGCACCCCTTTCCCTGATGACAGTTTCTAATTTCTTAGGTATTTTGAGATAGATGGTTAATTTTAGTCAACACACAACTGACTACATGCAAAGAGAAACTCAGAATCCTCACATCGGTCCCGATATTCACAGAGTTAAGGCCTGTTAGATAATTTGTGGGGTCMAGTGTGAAAGACAACGTGGAACCCTTGTTTAAACTGTTTAAGAATTTTGAGATGGTGACAGCGAGATATTAAACCAATGCAGATCCCTCTCCCTGCAGGCACCTGAGGGGTTATACATGGGCCATTCAGAAATCAACAAGAAAGCACTCTCAAAATGTTGGGGAATCCATGGGCACATAGTCACCTATTGGAACCAGTGGGCTGCTTCTTTCAGATATGGAGATGAGAAGCGAGGGGACCATCAATCAGACCCAGATGGAGTAGCATCTGGGATCAGGGCCTTGGAGTCTAAGGTTGCAGAGAGTTGGTGATCAGAAAGCCCACACATATGACTTACTTCCAAACATTAGTAAAACACTGTTATATTGCTTTTAGTGTTTTTTGCATATTCCTTTTGAGTAATCAGAGAATTAATAGTGTCTAGATGGCTTACAATGTCATCTGTAAGTCTCACTTGTTCTAAATCTAATTATTGTCCTGTAATGGTCTCATACTTGGGATATTGTTCTCTAATAGACAGTTTTGTCATCACAGACCAGCTCAAACTAAGCTTGAAGTTGTTTTTCTAAATACTTGTACTCATCTGATCAAACATTATGGAAAGTTGTTGCAAAATTCCCAGGTTTGCTTCCCTGGCCTAGCTAAGGAATCCTTTATAGACATCTAGTCTAATAATATTTAGGGAATGGTTCTAAGCCTTGGGTATGGTAATTGCTAGGTAAACCGGATGATGACAGCAATATTAACTGAGGCTTCATGTCTGAGCAACTTCTATTCATGATAAATAATTAATGAATCGTAGTCATTTGAAAGCCCACCAAAAAAGCAAATTTTAATAATCAATGTAGCATACTGAATTCTGAAGTTTTATGTTTTATACTTATGGTTCTTTTTGGGTTACTTTTTGAGTATTGAGAAAAGTATGGGCTAAAGTGTGTTTTGTATTTTTTTTCTTCAATTTTTGCTTTATTTGCTGATTAAGTTGTTTATCCAATGAAATACCTTGGTCCTGTTGCCACAGGTTTAGCCGAATGTCTGGAATCTGTTTTGTTCCACTGATCTATGTTCCGTATTTTCACCCCATACCACTTTGTTCAGGCTTCCGTAACTTTTGAGTGAGTCTTAAATTTGGCTGAGTCTTCCACTCTTGCCTCTCATCAAATTCTGGAATTGCAGATGTGCACAGCCATTTCTCCCTCAACTTTATTGTTCTCAAATAAGCTTGGTCATAATATGTCCTTTGACTTTCCATAATTTTAAAAATTAACTTTAGGATTTTTAAATTCCTCTGAGGTTTAAATTAAAATTGTTAAAATTCCTATTGGCTAAAGGCATTTCCTCAGTCCTCTTCAGAGCCTTTGCTGTATTTCTTGCCTTGTGACTGCCTCTATTCATTATTTACATCACCCTCAGTACCCCAGCGCTGATGTGCAGTTGACCCACAATGACATTAAAGCTATAAAAGTCACTCGGTGAAAAGTCACTCGGTGATCCTGTAATTGAGATTAGGGCCTCAGGACACAACATGCCTTAAATTCAGTAGACAATGACCATGAGCCAAAAAGTAGTCAAGGTGTAGGTGAGGAGGGGAGGATCAGCCTCTTAGAGTCTCACAGAGACAGGGATAGGGGTTGCCTGTTGGCTTGGTCTGTTCCCAGAAGGACGGATAGGCTCAACTGTGAGAAGCAGTGTGGGCATCCTGCCCTGCTTCCTTTCAGTTTCCTCCTCTCCATCCTTGCTGAGGTGCTGTTGACCTGCTGTTCTCATCTCCCACCCTTTCTTTTTATTTTTTTGTTCTCCTTAAAAAATTAGTGTTTGGACACACATGAAATGTGTGTGGGTCGAACCCACCCCATTGTCTCTTTTCCAATTCCTCCTCTCTCCTCCACACTTCTCCCTCTCTGGGCACTCCACCCCAATTTATCTTTTTCTTTTTCTTTTGTTCCAAATTCTCTCTTGCATGTCTGAAACACATTAGAAAACAATATTTTCTAAAGGTTAGATATGTAAATATCTTTTGATAGAAGTTTTGAGATGTAAAAAAAATTAAGCATTAAATTAATCAACGTTATTGGAATGTGCTGATTATGATTAATTGTTGGATAAAATGTTCTGACAACCTAGGAATGTTTACCCTGGTTTGACTCCAGTGTTAATCCCCGACTTCATCTCCACATAGCCATGTGTCTGTTGTGCATCTTTTACAGCTTAGTGGAATTATTGACTCTCACATTTTCTTTCTTCTTCATGTCTGGCAGCCATGGACCAATTAGTCTGAAAATATGAAGATGGGAAGGTTATTCTTCAGTGACTCAGCAGGGCAACAGATGACAAAATGTTTAATGTTTATTTCAAATCCATTTCCATATTAGACTCACATTCAGGAGGTTTAAAAATATTTTTTATTTGGGTAGAAACTGTTGTTCACATCAGACAACAGTCTCAGTTAGAAAACGCCATCATTTGAATTACCACTTTTTTCACAGGTGTGGGGCAGACATTGCAATTTCAGGGATCATGTATTTGGCCTTTTTTCCGACCTACCACACACAATGTTCTACTTATCAAGGCTGTATTTACAAATGCCATATTTGTTCTGGCTGTTTTAGACTTTATTCCCAACATTAGAAATGCCAAGGGGATTGAAATATTAATTTGAAAGATTTTGAAAGATGACACATACTGAAAATGTTCACAGCTTGGGTTTATTTCATTTTAGTTTTCTAGGATACAGTCATTGTTTGACTTCTTGGGAATTGATGCATAAAGTGCTTGACCAGACCCAGATCACTAGAAAAGTACATGGCCGACAGTGTGCCCTGATGATATATAAGTAACACAGATTGACACACGGTTGGCTTTCCTATTTAAATTTCTATTATTTTTAAGTAACTTATTTCCTTATGGAGTCATTCATTAATTCATTTAACAAAACTCTTGTTGAGCAATTGCTACTGTGTTTGGGTTTTTTACGAAAACAATGAAAAAATACCTATATTTAGGAACATGAGGAAAAATGTGAAGTGAAAATGTGGCTGGGTTTGTTTAGCTGTGGAAGAAAATTCCAGAAAAGCTAAATTTGATTAGTACTTATTAGAGGTGATACAAAGATGATCACATACATACACACGCACACAAACGCACATACAAGGAATTCTGAAAAAAAAAAAAAACCCAGATTCCTCATAAACTAACTCATACATAAGAGGAAAGGAAGACACATGGCATTGTCTCTGTGCCTTTTGGGTGACATCACTCTGTGCCTCTTGGGTAACATCAAGTAGAGAAGACAAATAAATGCTCTTCTGATGGAAGCGGCAGAAAGGCACAGAAAGAGTGGTGAAAGGCACTCAGGAGTTGTTCAGTTTCATTTTGCATTGTTGTCAAAAGGGTTTATTTGGCTCACAAGTCCAGGTTGCAGTCTGTCATTGCAGAGAAGCCAAAGAGGCAGCAATCTGAAGTAGCCAGACACACCCACAGTCAAGAACAGAGAGCATTAATGCACCAGTAAAGAACAAGAACACGAATGCACCAGGCTGTGTACAACTCACTTTCTCTTTTTTTATATAGTCCAGAATCTAAACGGAGAGAAGAGTGCCACCCACTTTTAGGCTGCGACATCCCGTATTAATAAATGTAAGCAATGCAGCCTCCATCCTCCCCTGAGACAAACCCATAGGTCTAACAATTCTTTACTAAGGTTCTTCCCATGATATTCTACAAGGTGTTAGACTGACAGTTAAAAATAATTATCCCAGGACTAAGGGTTTGATATTGCTAGTACGTACAGATATGACACAAATAGAAATGTGGACACACATCTATTGCTCTGCTGAAAGATCAAGTCAAGACTCTCCAATATATATTGAAAATATATTTGGACCCTGGTCTAATGGGGGAACCTGAGAACTGCATTCAAATTATGAAGACTCTAGGAAATTTTCAATGACATACTGGATTTATCCAGGGCAAATTTCATTTTATATTATGTCAACTGTCATTCTTACTGAAGTTGCTGGGGTTAGGAGGAATAGCAACAAAATATAAAGAACCAGAAAAGGAAAAAAAAAAAACTCAGGAAAATTTCTCAGTCTTTTAACTAGAACTAACGTAATACATCTTCTATTTACAAAAAGATGGAAGGTTGAGTTTCAAATGTATCTTGGTTGCACTGTATATAATACTGTCCTCTGGGTCTTCTTCTCAATGACCCTTCACTTTGACTTTTATTTTTGCTGAGCTTGCATACTCCAGTGTTAGCAAGAGTCCCACTAGGTTTGTTGACCTCTCAACCTTAGTATCTCAATCAAGATATCTTGATATTCACAATAGTGTCTGTGCTGGGTGACTGTAGATGGGAATGGGGTCCCAGGTGGGGCAGTCTCTGGATGGCCTTCCTTCAGTCTCTCCTCCACACTTGTGTGGATGCCAAGAAGTGCATGCTGACAGGAGCCTGATATAGCTGTCTCCTAAGAGGCTCTGTCTGAGCATGACACATACAGAGGTGGATACTTGAAGCCAACCATTGAAGTGATCATGGGGTCCCCAGTGGAGGAGTTAAAAAAAGGACTGAAGGAACTGAAGGGGTTTGTAACACCATAGTAGGAACAATATCAACCAACCAGAGCTCCCAGGGTCTAAACCATCAACCAAGGTGTATACATGGAGGGAACCATGGCTCCAGTTATATATGATGACCTTGTTGGGCATCAATGGGAGAAGAGGTCCTTGGTCCCATGGAGGCTCAATGTCCCAGGGTAGGGGAATTCAAAGGCAGGGAGGCAGGAGTGTGTGGGTAGGTGGGGCATAGAAGCAGAACAAAGGGGGATGTGATGGGGGTTTCTGGTGGGGAAATTGGGAAAGGGGATAATATTTGAAATGTAAATAAGTAAATATACAATACAAAAAGATACCTTAATCTCCTGTTAAATATCCATACCCCATCTTGGATATTGATTATATCATCTTGCCTTTTGAAAATAGCCAATTTAGTAAACAAATGAACAAACAAACAAACAAAAACCCAAAACCAAACAAACAGCTTTCCCTGACCTCGATATCTTAATTTTCCATTTGTACACTAGTCCTAACTCTAATCTGTTCCTAGGCTTCTTGGCAATCAACTTACTAGGATGTCTCTCTTGGGATTTGAGCTCAGTTTTATAGTAGAGTCCTTTCCTGCTCCACTATTGCAAAAGTTCCTAACTAAATTCTTCCCTTACAACTTTCCAATTTAAACACTTTTTGGTCTTTGTTCTTCATTAACAAACAAGGTTGTGATTGGACACTATTAGTTTGTGTTGGTGAATACATTTGGTCAGGTTGATTAACAATCTTCAATATTAAACACTATGTACATCCTACCCTTAGAAATTGTAAAACATAATTCTACTTGTTGATTATGTAATTATTTCAAAGGCTTTAACACAGTATTTTATCTTTACCACAACCTTTATGATATATGTGTGTATAAATATATATAATATATATTATAGATGGGAAAATTAAGGCTTAGATTAGTTATTTGCCTTGGTAAGTACAATGGTTACTATTAATTTTCAGTTTGGCTAGACTCTAAAGTCACCTGGAAGATGAGTGTGCCCATGGGTTGAGACATGATCACTGTGGGTAGAGCCATTCCCTGGCTAGGATTCCAGAATATACACTATGTGCTGAGAAAGGGAACTGAGCAGCCGGATGCATTCGTTGCCCTCTGTTCATACCTGTGCATGTGATATGATCACCTGCTTCAGGCTTTTGTCACCTTGACTACTCAACCATGATGAAATATTCCCTGAATTGTGGTCCAGAACAGAACCTTTCTCCCTTAAGTTGCTTTTATTGGAGCATTTTATCACAGCAAAAGGAAAAGAAGTTAAATAGCAAGATTTCCCCTAGTTAGTAATAGCAGTACTAGAATAGTGAACTTCAGAATCATCATGTTTTAAATCACACACAGAATTTAACATATAAACAAAGAAATAATCTACCACAGATGTTGTAGCAAAAAGGAAATTACTAAGATAAGGGACTTGTTAGCGTTTGAGAATGTTTAAAGAGTTGGGCATGCAATAAATAGCTTGTCTTAGGTGTCAGAATAAAAAATATTTCATGAATGTACTTGTAAACTTTCCTTTTTTCATATAAAATTCAAAATTTAATATATTTAAATTATAGCAGGAGATATTTTACTTAGACAAATCAAGGTCATTAAGCTAATTGCAAGTTCAATATTCATTTCTATCATTCAGTGCACTCATGTGATTATTATTTGTAGACACTGGGTAAGATGCTACAGAGAGGGACGGGGGAAGACACACCCCTACCGCCTGAAGCTCTTGGCTGGCTTGTGAAAGCCTGAGACAGCCTTGTATCCAGCTACAGAAGCTGAAGCACAGTGAATGTGTGGCCATATTGGTTGAAAACAGTTCACAGTCTGCTTAGCTGTGTACCTGTCTGAGGCAGGGGCAGGACCAGATGTTCTATCAGAGTTCTTTCCAGTTCTTTTTCTCTCATTGAAACACAAATCCTGTTTCCATGACTGCTGCTGCTGTTTCTATTGCTATGGAAATGACGGTGATGCATATCACAAATTCAAATATTATGACGGGACTACAGGGCTCAGAGGAGGGAAAGATGATTTGGAAAGGGACACATTTTCCCTCTAAGCCAAATCCCTTTGCTAATGAACATAAAGCTAGGAAAAGCTTGAGAGAAGGCAATCAGCCGGGGAATGGGCTGTAAGTGAGGTTCTTGCCCAGATGTGCCGGAGCTGAGTTTGGTAGAAACATCTTAGCACTGTCCGCTGGGATATTTCTCAAGCCAAAATGCTGCCAATGAGCAATCAAAAGAGCCTCAGTCTTCTGCCTTGATGTAAGTGAAGACTACTGGGTTTCTGCTTGAGAAACCGGCTGCTTCCCCGCACCCCCACCCCATGGAGGGCAAAGGAGACAGGATAGGGGTGTGACATCTGTCTTCCAGGGGGGCATTGAAGCTTTTCAGAGGAACCCTTTGTTCTGGTTGTCAGCGGTGAAGATGGGACTGGGTGGTGGTAGGCCAAGGGTCACCAAGAACTCCTCTGTCTTTGCTTGTCCCTGTGAGACTTTTTCGGATCTCATTCCTGGAATGCTGCCTCCTCTGTATTGGCATCCAAACGCCCCACGTGGCTTAGCTTTCTGTCTGCGATGAGAATAGTGGGGGCATCAGGCTCGGAGGTCAGCAGCAGTGAGGTAGCAGGCAGGCTCTGGTGTGAGCAGTTGACTGCTTGCTTTGATCTTCCCCGCCCTCTGGCCTGGCCCCCGGGAATGTCATGGTCAAAGTCAAGGGAACTTTGTTTAGTCTGTACCCCAGCCTTGAAGAGGTCATAAAAACTCCCCAGGCTGTGATCAAGCAGGCTTGGAGCTGCAGGCCTTCTCTCATTTGTGTACTTTTCTTGCCACTTTGTATTTTGGGTGTTGGTCTCTCTCTCTCTCTCTCTCTCTCTCTCTCTCTCTCTCTCTCTCTCTCTCTCTCTCTTCCCCTGGTGGATGGAGACTCTTTCTGGTGCTGTTGCTGTGTTCTCGAGCCTCTGTGCACAAACTGATGAACTAAGAGGAATTATGGTATTGTTCTGTTGTGTTTATTGGGATTAAATAAGTACTTTTAGGATTCATGAAAAAAGTGAAATAACTTTTTTGGTTACATCTCTTCTTGGGAAGCCTATATCTTCATTATGATTTGAGAAACTATGATGAGAATACCTTGATCTTACATAGTTTCTTTAAAAAGAAGAAAGAAAATACCTGAGCATAAAAATAATGGTGCTTGAATATAAAAGAGCTGAAAGGTTTCCTATGAGGAAGACCCTTTGAACCTTAGGAAAGTATTTTAAGGTTTATCTGTACCTTCTATGGATGTTTGTCTGCTGTCTATCTGTTTGTATATGCATCATGTGTGTGCCCGATGTCCGCAGAGGCCAGAGGAAGGCATTAGATCCCCTGGAACTGTAGTTACAAGTGCTTATTATATTCCGTGTATGTGCTGGGAACGGAACCTGGGTTCTCTGCAAGATCAGCAAGTGCTCTTAACCCCAGAGCTCTACAGGACCCAGAGCAGTAGTTTTAAAGATGCTTTTCATTAGGGAAAAAAGGGTGAGGAAGAGGAGAAGAAAAGGAGAAAGAAGGAGGTGGGGAATAAAATCCTTTGCTGCTAAGTTGAAAATGCAGCTAGAAAGCCAAGACCCATCTTGGAGCAGAGTTTTATGGCTGAGTTATAAACTTTGAAAAGAGAGCTGTATAATGGAAATGTTGACAGACTCTTTACTATAACTGTGCTAGCGGATGCCCGCTGTAATGTACTGTGTAATTTATAGGAGTCACCTGTTAAGCCATCTGGGAAAGAAAATTTCCCTTCTTTTAAAATGTTAATAACTTGATTAACCTTTTGAACTTCCATCATTATTCCAAGTGGAGTCCAYACAAGCCAGTCGCAGCTACACGGCCAGTTTGTATTTGCGAATAAAATTTGGGATGAAAAAAAAAATCATATTGAATGGCTTTTTTGTTCTTGCCCTGTAGAAAAATGAAAGAAGTAGCTGCACCCTGATAACCTGGGGGGAAGTGCTTGATTCATACAGAAATGCCTGCAAGCCAGCGAGGCCAGCAGGGCATCTTGCTGTAGGAATCTGCATGTGCATGTGTCTTCTCTTCTTACCTTCTTCCTTCATTAGAACAGTCTTTCCTCCTGCTCAAGGGGAAAGCTGGTACTTTCATTCTAGGGACCCTGACTCTATAACTGT
>BDUI01010445.1:62342-72801 GCA_002335545.1 Apodemus speciosus
AGTGAGATGCCCAGGAACCTGGAGAAAGGAGCAAGCCTGCACCAGCGAAGGGAAAATCACCGATCCTAAGGCAGAGAGCAGAACTGGGCCTACAGTGCATTTACACAAAGCCAAGCTCTGTCCAGGTTAGAAACCTGTTTGGGTTTAGTGGGTCGACTTTCAGAGTGAGATACATGCTTTCTTCAGAACCACCCTTGGTAAGTGCCTCTGAGAGGCAGAGACCTTCCTGAACCACACCAAAGGGCTTCTGTCTCCAAGGAGGCCAACAGTGCAAGTCCCCTCTCAGGGCATGCTACTCCAAGACAATGCCTAGTAAGGAAAAGTAACCAAGTCAAAGACTCAGGTGAGGTTTTTTTTTTTTTTTTTTTTTCAATCTCAGGCAAGGCTCCAACATTGAACGGACTGTCTTTGCTGAATGCACCTCAATTTCCTGTGTTGGCAAAAGCGTGCATCCAGAAATCTTGTCAGACTTGTAACAGGAAGACATCTTTCTATGCATATTTAGATCTGAGGAAAAAGATACATAACAGAGAGCACTGGGGCTCACAGTGGCTATTATAAGAAAAATACCCCGAGCTTCTGACAGAGCATAGCATAGCATCAATTATGACCTGACAAAGCCACATGCAACGACAAMTCAATCCAATCCAAACAACTTCCATGYGTGGAATGGCCACTGGGTAAGATCGGATCAAGGGTACTGAGCCCYAATGCCTGTTGGGTACCCTACYTCCTTTATAAAGGGAGGACACYGGKATGCTCTACAGTAGAAGCTYGTGTCAAGGTCTTTGGAGCCAGAGACAGATAGTAAGAGGACACTCTGGCCCATGTCATGTGAKAGCATCTCCCAGGCAGGCACGCAGAGCATCTTGAAGAGGATGCCAGCAAAGGCCTGGGGTAGGAGGATCCTGAGGGAGAGGCTGAGGGGTATGGAGAGTAACACAGGGCAGAGAGGAACATGACGAAAACACTTGTGAGGAATGGCACGGTAAGAGTTTGTTTACAAAGAACATTCTGATATTAGCCTGGACACACCCAGGAGGAGCCGAAAGAAGAGGGCGCCCACTACYAGCAAAGCACAGGTGGGGGACAAGGCCGGCCACGAGGTGGCTGGTGACATCACAGACAGACACAGAGGCCTGGGGAACAAGCAAAGATGCCTGGAAATTCCAGGACATTCTAGAYGGGAAGATATTTGTCACCCTGGCAAGACACTCCCTACCCTAATGCTATAACACCAGGGTCATCCTAAAGGGTCTAGACAGCCAGACCCTGGGGACATGACTTCCTGTTCATCAAGCCAGGTCCCAACAATGGAGGTGGTTTCCACTGGCTAGCTGCTCATGGTCTGTGACCCTGCCTGCCGCAGCTCCCAGGGCATCCTTGCAACATCTAAAGACTTTGCCCGTGCCCCTAAGTCTTCTGCTGTGGAGCATTTAATGCCCCCAGGTATTCTCAAAGGTATGCATTAGGGATTAGAACTCCRTCTTCCAGATGTCCCAAAAGTGCAACCAAAGATAAACAAGTGTCTTTTGGGGGGATGAAAGGGGGGTGTYCACAGAAGGTCAAGCTCAAACTGTGAAGATTATGCTCAACTGATCTATTAAAAGTATTGATAGTTYAACTGATCTATTAAAAGCTTCTCTCTAGTGGTTAGCTGACAAGCATCATCTTGTCCCATAGAAGGAATAATGTCAGTCACAACCCACCTCCCCTCAGCACCTATGTCACAGCGCCTCACCTTCAGAGGGTGACATGAGGCCCTATTTCTAGCAGAACATTCAATTGCTTGGCTTGTCTGATAGCAATCCTGGCTCATCGAGAGGGTAGCGCCACCCTGACCCTTGCCACCACTGTGGTGTGTGTGTGTGTGTGTGATCACAATTCATACTACAGTTCTTCTCAGACAGAGATACCACTCTTGGCCATAGAAGCCCTCTATGTATCTACAAATAACATGCAAATTGAGCACTGACCCTTTCCAACTGGGTCCCTTGCACATCAGCAGTGGGTATGTATAGTAGAAATCTATTTCGCCAGTGGCACAACTTCCAGTGGAGAAGCACAGTGGGCTCCGCAGTGATGTTCCTCACTATAAATATTCTATAAATAATAATGGCCAAGCATACTTCTTCATGTCATACATTACTAAAAAGTCATCTTTTTTCATTCTGTCAGGGGGACGTGTCAAATCCACCTGCTATATTCTAGACCTCACCACTGCTTTCCAGCCCCAAATCACCAACTTAAAGGACAGACTCCAGGGTTCTCCTCTCTCCAGGGATTAAAAAGGCATGGTAACACCCCTTATTGAAAAATTTTAAAATGAACTACAGTAAAAAAAACTTAGAGCCTCATGTGAGAGTATTGAAGATTCTGGACCAAAGCTGTTCTAGATGTCAGACTTACAGAATCTGAGCAGCATTGGCCTGAAAGAGTAGGCACACWCRAGACTCAGACGTTTGCAGTTTCACATGAATTAATAACACGAGTGACAACCGGGGGAGTAGCCCTGTGGAAGAACACGTGCTGAGCAAGCTGGGGGCCCTGGGGTTTGTACTCAACACCACAATGAATGACAATAAACAGGTAGACAGATAGACAGAGAGATAAACAGACAGACAAATAGACAAATAGATTAGACAGATGATAAATAGATGATAGGTAGGTAGATAGTACGTAGGTAGATAGATAGTACATAGTAGAGAGATAGATAGATGATAGATACATAGAAAGATAGATAGATAGATAGATAGATAGATAGATAGATAGATAGATAGATAGATAGATAGATAGATAGCAGACAGACAGATGTGAAATAAAGTGACATCCTGTATTGGGAAAATCCTTTAATTCCAAAKTCAAATGCTAAATTGTAGACAGGACTTACTAAGTTACATTAAGCAAATTGTCAGTAATAAACCTCTCTGTGTTATAAAGTAGGTCCTTTTGTTTGTAAGAAAATCCAATCTTTCCAAACCCCTAAACTACACCCCAGGGTAGCCGAGGGGTAATTGCAATGACTAGCATGTCCTGGCAGGAAACTGCGAAGCTCTGAATCAACAACTCCCCAGGAAGCAAGCCCACAGAGAGCTTCTTCCAGATACACAGCTGCTTTTAGATACAGAGAAAGATTTTTCACTTACTTCAAATTTCTGTGTAATACTTGTTCCTCTAAGTGAGAGAGGCCAGGAACACAGTACAATTCCTTATTGTTGTGATAAGAAAAACAAAACAAAACAAAAACAAAAACCAGCTATGTCCTCTAATTCAGCCTTGGGTATCTTTGAGTAGAGTCTCTTCGATGAATATTATCTCTAAAGACTATACAAAAAGCAAAGTTTCCCAAGTTAGATCAGCAGCACTGCACAAGATCAGTGCTCAGCAAACAAGGCAAGGAAGGCCTCTATCAGCAGGGTGATTCACAGCAGGGTATATTTAGACCGGTGCTTTCCAGAGGGCTGAGATGCCAGGTTCAGGAAATAGGTGAGGGCTACATCCCAAGAGTTTCTCTGAAGGAAGAACACCAAAATATTAATAAAAAGAGTCTTCTTTTTGAAGTCCCCAGGGCCCTGTTGTCTTCGAGGCTGCGCTTGCCCAGTCTGGTCTTGGCGGAGTCATCCATTACTGGGTAAATCGACATGAAACCTGAGGACACTGCGGTGGAGGACACAGTCRGAGGCAATGTGACGACTCCACATGGGACCAGCCTTTTATGGCCTGATAGCAGCTAATGGAGCAGAAATAGCTCCTGACACTGAGAGAGCCAGCCATCAGCTGTTGCAACAGGCCTGGCCAGCAGCCACTTTGAAAGCAACTCAATTGGCCGCATTGTCTTTTGTTTTATAGAGAAATTAAAAAGGTACAGCGGGCTACTGAGCAGGTGACAGTACAGTGTCAGATGAGAAAACATGCCTCCCACGCTAGGACGTAAACTAACAGAAAAACCCGGATCCTAAACACCATGCAAAGAGAAGACACGGACGGACGGGTACGCAGTGACACAGCACACACAGTAGCACCTGCCTTCATAAACTGTGCCGGTGTAGCCCTCCCAACACTGGCCAGTATACCCCATCAGTAGAAAACAGCATTGTCAGGAGTATTTTGTAAAGCTATGTGAACACTTCCCTTACAGCCCAGGTTTATCCTCCTGGTCAAGAAGACTCAACACCAGACAGTCCTTAACCACTAAAAGCAGAGAAGGAAAATAACCAATTGCAACCACTTCTTAAATGGCCACTTGCACTTTTTAAACACCAAAACTAAATATTGTAACTCCGTTTACAAAAGTACTTACCAGGGCAATCATCCTTGCTGTTACAAGGATAAGGGTGAGTCTTAATTGTCTGAGATCACTTCCATGTAAATCTCGAAGCTCCCTGTGTCTTGGGCTGAGAGCAAAGCTGTGTGCTGTGTGGGCCTCCGGCTGGTATGCCTCTGAGTGTCACGTTCCCAGACCACCAGCTGCAGCAGCGAGGAGTGTGGAGGGCTGACAACAAGGGTCAGAATCCCTGTCAGTAATTAACCCTGCAGGACAATATGGATCCCTAAGACACAATCATCGCTCAGGTGACAAGATGAGGATGCTGAGCTGTGAGGTTAAAATACTGTGAGGACGCTACCACAGCCATGAGAAAAGGAGACTGTCTGAGGAGATGGAAAAGCTAAATATGACTCCATCAAAGCACCAAAGCCTTAAAAATATGTACATTTTTAATGTGCTGACTTAAAAAAACAGTGCAGATTCCCTGGAGAGGTGTAGCAATTGCACACTGGCTTCAGTCTGTTTTGTTCAAGGGTTAAAACAGTTTGTCAAGCCAATTTTTAATCCACTTCCAGATGACTATTACACAAAAGTTTCCAGGACAACTTGGCATCCGACTTGAGTTGCAATCTGCATCTTGTGTTCTCTCTCACATGTTTAGTGGTTCCMTCATCTTTAGGTTTATTTTATCCCGTTTAAGTGCCTTCTRAMATGTGTGCCTGTGTATACACAATGTATATGTCCATGTGCATACATTGGAGACCAATGGAGGACATGGGGGCTTTTATGGCTCTGGGCCTTCTGCCAGGAGGCAGGTGGGTTCTCTCACTAAACCTGAAGCTTATTCTATTTCAGGCTGGTGGCCTGTCCAGTGAACTCCCTGGATCTGCCTGTCTCCATGCCCTCAACATTGAGGCTAGAGGACCCACAAAAGCCTCATCATCACATTAAGCTCTGAGGATTCTGGGGWCCTCTGGCTTGCATAGCAAGTGCTCTTCTCCACTGAGCTATCTCCCAACTCTGACTGTTTTGAACCTTATGTTCGTTTGTTTGTTGTGTTTTTAAAACAGTCTCTTGCTAGGTAGCCAAGCCTAGCCTAGAACTCACTATGCAACCCAGGCTGGCTAAAACTCACAAACTTCCTGCCCCAGGCTCCTGAATGCTGGGATTAGAGATGCACACAGATATGTCCGCCTTGYTTGACGTATGAATACGAGCAATGTTAAGCTTGTTCTGCAGCCAAGAARAGTCAAAATAAATAGAAATTTCTGAAAACAATATTTCAACTATGAGGAAAATGGGAAAACGGGAAAAGAATGTTGGATCACTGCTGCCACAACAGCTTTGYTTTCCTAAAAGAAGATCTGATGTGTCTGGGTAGACACCCAGCCACCATGAGCCGGAGCAGATGCTCACGGCCCCATACTCTCCAGCTGATGGATCTGGAGTCAGGCAGGCTGAGCTCCCAGTCTCTTCTTTATCCWTTATGACTTTGATTATCTAGATCCCAATGAATTCTAATTATATAATCAATTTAAACAAAGTCCTCAAGTTTTAGACTGACTCAGAAGATGCTCACMAGACCCAGAATCCCACAAAACTTCCTAAGAAAATGTAAAACTCAAATGAGATAAAATCAGTGCTAAGACTGAGTTCTACTATACTCAGGTATTGCCAGTGTCTTTGATAAGGAACCATTTCTCACRTGCTATTCTTGATCACTACTGCTTTAACAATAATGATTATTACTGAATAACTCTATGTCAAACTAGGTTTGCTGGTGCATACCTTTGATCCCAGCACTCAGGAGGCAGAAGCAGGTGGTTCTCTGAATTCAAGACCAGCCTGGCCTACAGAGTGAGTCCCAAGACAGYCATGRCTACACAAAGAAATTCTGTTCAAAAATAAGTAGATAAACTGTCTATCCATTTCATTATAAATTCTAATCYGTCGTGAAATAATGTAAGGATCACCATTGCTAAGGAAAATTCATTCTATGTTACTGCCTTTTATATTAAGAATGAACACTAGAAAAGTAAAATACGACTTATCATCATTCCAAGAAGGTAAAATATTGAGATATAAACCAGTGATAAAACAAAAAACACTGATGAAAAGCATCCAAGATGATTTCAACATATCAGTAGACATGGCCTATGTTCATGGATTGGGGGATGCCAGCATAATAAAGATAACAGTAGCAAACTGGTCTGTAAGTATCATATAATTCTTATCAAAAACACAAAAGAATTTTGAGCTTATTCTAAAATTTGCTAAAAAAAAAATCAAGAAAAGGAAAAATGAGGGGAAATTGATTCATCCCATGTTAAGGACAACTGCATAGGTATAACCACCAAGATCTCGAGATGCTGATGAAAAGGCGGGTCTCCGTGTACTCAGATCCATGGTCGTCCTGGATAGTTCTATGGTCAGCTCGATACAAGCAAGAGTCACTTGGAAAGAGGAAGTGTCCATTCAGATCAGATTGGCTGTGACGGTGTTGGTGGGGAACTGATCAGTGATTGATACGCAAGGTCACAGTCCACAGTGGCCAGTGCTACCCTGGACTACCTGTATGCAAGAAAGCTGGCTGAGCCTCAGCCAGAGGGGGCAGGTCAGTAGGTCACCTTCCTCTATAGTTTCTGCTTCAATTTTTGAAATATTTTCCTCCTCCAGTGTTAAATTGTGACCTGGAAGTGTATGTCAAATAAATCATTTTCTCCCCAAGTTACCTTCAGTCGGTCATGATATTTAATACAGCAACAGAAAGGCAAAGTAGACATTGGTGCAGAATAAGCAATTCAATAATAGGCCCACAGCACGTATGCCCAGCCGAGAGYGCTGGACAGCAGCAAACAAAAATTAAAAAATAGAATCTTCATTGTGGCATATCCAGACCATCAAATACTACTACTAAATGGTATAAAATAACCAACTATTGGCACATGTATTATTAACCTGGAAAAATATGCCAGGAACCAAGCTCAGCAAAAGAAAGCCAATCTCAGACTGTTAATGTGTAATCTCATTTGCATGGCTTTCCAGTGACAACATTGTGTTAACAGAGAGCAGGCAGTGAGGACCACAGTGTAAGGTTGTGGTAAGCAGGCAGTGTGGACCACAGGTGAAGGATGCGGTAAGCAGGCTACAGAGAGAACTAGGAGGGTCCTCGTTACATGACTCTCCATTAATTTAYTGACTGGGCCAATGGCAGTGTCCAGGCTGCAATCCCATCCCATAATTTGCAAGGTGTTCCCACTGGGACACAAGACAATAGGATAACATCTCTTTATATGGTGTTCCCATTGGAGGACACTGTCTGAAGAAACATGATATCTACATATGACATTCCTACTGGGAGACACTGTCTGAAAAGACATGACCTCTTTGTATTAATTCTTTTTCGTTTACTCTATGTTTATGTATATATTTCTCTGATATATATACATATACATACATGTATATGTATATATATATATATATATATGCGTGTGCTGCTTGTCTGCACCCATGAGCGCACACAGAGGTCAGAGAAGGATTTCAGGTGGCCTCCCCTATCATTCTCTACTTTATTCCCTTGAGGCAGGGTCTCTCAATGAACCTAAAGCTTACTGTTTTTGTCTGTTTGTCTGTCCAGGCCGGCAGCCAACAAACTCCAGTAATCCTCTTTTCTCCACCCCCAATCCTGGGGTCACATGTTGGGGATGGTCTGTGCACTGTGTATTCAGAAGCTGAGTTCTGTGCCCTGGTCTTAGGGCACCACACTAGCCTATGTACTGTAAAGAATGTTCCCCAGTAATCCCTAATGGGTCAATAAATGGCTGGGGCTTATGACTGGGCAGAGAGGARAAGGTGGGACTTGGAATCTAGTGAGGGGTCTTGAGAGACCACRAGAAGGAGGGGAAGACAATGGAGGAGGGGGGTTGCCAAGAGACCAATGGATGCTGGCACATGGCCGAGAGAAGCTGGTCCTGAGGTCACACATGGAACAGAACAAGCCGGGCGCGTAACTCAGACTGCAAGTAACACAGGGCCTGTGGTTTGGATATAGGTTAGAAGAACTCAGAACATGCCCAGTCTAGGCTTACAGCTTGTATGTAAATTTAGTGTTTCTGTGTCTTTACTTGGGAATTATATGAACAAAAATGGGGCAGAGACCCCCCTACACTTATTAAGGTATAGCAACCACCRGACAACTAATATTGCATTAGTTACAGATGAATGTGGCTTGCTCTYCATATGGGATCTGGGGACCAAGCTTGTGTTCTCACACTTGTGCAACAAGTCCCTCAGCCACTGAGCCATCTCTCCAGCCTTCCACGATGTCACCCRGGAACAGGAAAACTCGAGACAGATAATGTGACACACATCTGCTCTGACTGTGGAAATTAATCCTGTTTTCTCAAGTGACCACCCCTTAACCCTACATCTCGGTCATTCAAACCAGGAGTCAGGCCCACCCCAACTGCAGAATCTTGCCGTGTGGCCTCAGGYCTCTTGMCTATTTCCTCTCAGAGTCAAGTCAGGACTGTGACAGGCGCCTCCTAAGCTCTTCTCTTCCTCAAAGGCGCTGCTCACACTGTCCAGCCTGCTGCTTCCAGACTGGCCTTCAAGAGCTGCCCTTCAGGCCCTGGCTTCCATTCTAGCTTTGATTTTCAGAGTGGACCTGTGMGGAACTGCAGCCACTGGGCGGGTAGGTAATAGCTCTTCTTCACCTTGCTTGCCAAGCTTAAACATTAAATTGTTTAAAGAAGAGGTCTAATAATAGTCTTTTCTAACTACTTGAGAAATTACACTTAGCCTAGAGGTGATCTCATTACAGACAGAGAACTGGTTTGTCCCTAGAGCACCAGGAGGAATTTCTCAGGTGTCATCCAGCACAGTCCTATTGGCAGAAAACAAAGGTGAGAAAGCGTGTCTATTGGGTACTCGCATGACCTTCACACCTCTTAAGTAGCATGCCACGTCACTACCACCCCATCGAGTCATGTGCACGCAACCGTCAGCACGCACACAGGCTGTATTGCTGTAGTAAGGTGCTCCTGTCTTCAGGGAATGTCTTCCTCTCATCCTCACCTAGAAAAGTCCTCACCACCCTTAAAACTTCACTAAACCCTTCCCTGGTCCTGAGAAGGCAGACAGGGGGCTCGTGATCTTTTTTTATATTCTCGCGATATGAAACTCTAACACCAGTGTCTAAAGCACTTGTGGGTAGACGCATTGATTGACTGTTGATTGATTGATTCATTCATTGATCGTTCATCCTCCTCTCCCTCCCTTTCTTCCATCCTCTCTTCCTCTGTTCCTCCCTGCTCCTTTTCTCTGCTTTCTTTTGTTTAATACGTGGGCGGATGTGTATGTTTGTGTGTGCACATGTGGGGAGTGGGCAGAAGTCAACCTTGGGTGTCATCCTACGTGTGGCGTCTGTTATCTAGCTTGGTTTTTTTTAATTGGGATCTAGGACTGCCGATAGACTCAGCGGACTGGCCAGTGAACCCAGGGATGCTCATGGTTCCCCTTTCCCACCGCCAGCATTTTAGCTGCATGCTACTTACTCCGGCCTCTTTATCTGAGTTCCGGGACTAGCACATTTCCAAGCCCCTAGATGTCTTAATGCAGCTACAAGATTTTCTGCTTCTTCACGGAATCAACAACAAAATGTATAATTCAGAAAACCAACTAGGTAGGGCTGCTCAAGTGATTCTGGGTAGCAGCCTTGGTCTCATTATGTCACTTCTTGTTCTAAAATAATGGTGACATCAGAGCCTGACCAGGAAAGAAAAAACAAGGCCACAATCCTCTAGGGCTTCTGCCTTCACAATACTCCAAAAGTCATGCTTTTTAATAGCAATGAACTTGAGCAGCTACYGGAACTCTTTTAGGGATGTTCCCTTCCAGAAGATGAAAGGCTATGTGGCCAGGACTTGGGTAGTATCCTGATTCCTGCTATGTCAGGAAGAGAATTGGATTCAGTCTTTTTTTTTTYCCCAAAGAGCTTAGGGTTCTAACAGGGACATGCATGGTTTCCTAGCATCTACATCCATGCATCAGTGTGGGTCTAACTGTGGCYATYGATACCATAGCCACTCAGTTGTATTTACAAGACAACTGTCTTCAGTAATAATGGTCTCCAGTTAGTCCCTTGCTTTGTCGGTCATCCAGGCAGTCTGAGGAGTCTGTCTGTCTGTGCTC
>BDUI01010446.1:51975-63805 GCA_002335545.1 Apodemus speciosus
CAGTGCCCAAACTTTTTTCCCCTTCTGGATTTTTTCTGCCCAGGCTAACCTGAAATTCACTATGTAGCCCAGGCTAACTCCAAACTTACTGTGATCCTGTAGCCTCAGCTTCGCAAGTATACCACCATTATACCTGGCTTTATGTTATACTTTATTTCATTTTTTTATATGGGAACTCATGTATGAAACTGGCCTCAAACTTGATATGTAGCCAAGGATCACCATAAACTTCTAATCCTCCTGCCTCTGCTTCCTGGGTATTGGGGATGGAAACCAGAACTTCATGTAGAGCAGGCAAGTACTCTACCAACTGAATGACATTCTTAGCCTCTATTCTTCATTTTACATATATCTATTTTTGGCTCTTAGAAATGGAATCTCAAACTGGGCGGTGGTGACGCACACCTTTAATCCCAGCATTTGGGCGACAGAGGCAGACGAATTTTTTAGTTTGAGGCCAGTCTGGTCTATAGAATGAGTTCCAGGGCTATACAGAGAACTCCTGTCTCAAAAAACCAAAAAAAAAAAAATTTAAAAAGAAAAGAAAGAAATGGGATCTCACTACGTGCAGCCTTGGCTTGGAATTCGATATGTAGACCAGGCTGACCTCGAACTCAATAGCGATCTGCCACCTGCATCTGCCTCCCAAGTGCCCGTCTGTATTGTGTGTTGTTCTATGGAAGACAGTACTGATGGGTTAAAGCATCAGAGGAAAGGCAAGGGAGTGAAAGCAACAGTAGAAAGAAAGAATTTAGTGTTTAGGAATTTAGGAAGCTCATGCAGGTTTTGGTTCAAGATTTGATGAGGAAGTCAGCTGTAGGGGTGTGCACTGTAATCCCAGCACCTAGAGACAATGTGTATAATCACAAGTTCAAGGCCAGCCGATGTACATAGTAAGGTACCATACCAACCAGGGCTATAAAGGAAGGGCTCTATAAAAAATATATATTATTTGAGCAGATGGACCAGCAGTTAAGGCCACTTGTTTGAAGAGGACTCAGGTTTTAATCCCACCACCCACATGATGCCTGGCAGGCATCTAATCCCAGTTTCAGGGGAGCCACCAAGTACACACGCATGCAGGCAAAGCACTAACATCTCAAAAGAAAAATTTTAATGGAAAAAGGGTAGTTGGCTGCGAACCAGATGAGAAACAGCCATACAGAGTGAGTGTGACAGACGCGGAGGCCACTTTTACTAAAAGCACGGACAGCTCCTTGGACCCTGCAAATGTCTACCAAGGAGCTAAGAGCCTTGATTTTGTAGGCCTCCTTTGCTGTGAGTCATTCCCTCTCTGCAGTCACCTTGGTTTCCAGGAACAGGTCTGATGGCTGAGTGTCTTGTGACAAGACAAATCAAGTCATCACACAGCAGCGACTCCTCTCTTGTTTACGATCAGATCAATGCAGGATCTCCAGTGTCCCCAGCTGCCTCCGAATTCACTAAGTGAAACACGGTCTCGACCTCCTGATCTTCCTGTTTGCTTTGTCTAAGTATTCTATCTCCCCCAGGGCGAGAATGGGATAAATTGACTGTGACAATCAATGAGTGCCAGACAAGCCTTACAACGCTAAGTTAGATCAGCTTTTTTTTTCTTTCTAATTTTCACCATTGCTCTTTTTGTTTGGTTTTTGAGGATAGACCCAATTTGTATGGACCCCCAGAATGGAATCTCTGTCTCTGGACTCTGTTACTTGAGCATGTGATGCCTAAAGCACTGTTAACAGATAAAGCCTTTCACACTGTGGTGATTCAACAGCCAGTGAATAAATGATTATAATCTTTATTCCAACTGGACTCCTTTTTCTAGTTGATAAGACTTTTGTATAGGTGCCTCTGGGCTTTGGTAGGTATGTTCCCGTGCTCTGTAATTCGCTTTTTAARTACTGTATTACACTCACCACCTCTCACCCCACCCAGAGCTTGGAAGAATGTTCCTTTGTAGGGGAAATTGAGTGGGGGCAGATTCAGAGCTCTTGCTGCCTTCTTCTCTCATCTTTTCTCCCCGCCCCCATTCCCTCTGGTTAAGTTGGTTGGTATCCAGGCCTCCAGTTCCTGGGGGGGCGGGGGGGGGGTTAGGAACCAAGTGTCACAGTCAATTTATCCCATTCAGTCTTCTGCACAGACTCCCTTTTTTATTTTAATTTTTTCCAATTCCTAACTGGAACAAAATGCAGTCAACATACGTGTTTAATTTGACAAGGAGAAAGGGTCACGAACAANCTCCCACCCCCCAACCCCATCCATAAGTGTGCCAGCACGTCCCAGAAACTCGCAACGCGCAAGCACTCATTACTCACCGTGGGCCGGGGAGCCCAGCCGGCCGCCGCCCGCCTCGGCCGGGCACAGCTGCCCCGCGGGCCCGGGAGCGAGGGCTTCACCGGCGCCGGACATGGACTACGCTCCGARCCMGCGCCGTCCCCGCGGGGTGCACCGACCCCGGCGGCTTAGGTGCTGGGTGCAGGAAACGGCCTGCCTCTGGCGGGAAAAGCAAAGGGGACAGTGGGATCAACTGTTTTCAGAGCGCAGCACGCCACCGCGCCGGGGCCATTCCCTCCCCCTCCGAGTCCCTCCTCCAACTCCACCCCGGGGAAGTTAGGATTTGAAAGCAGCCTGGGGGGACGCTGCGAGCGGGATGCGCGCGCTGGGAGGGGACACGCGGGAACCCCGGCGGCAGKGAGACCTAAGGGACCTCCACCTACCTCGGCATCCCCCCCACCGCGAGCTGCTCGGAGTCCCTTCCTCTCGCCGCGGGTAGTCAGCGAGGCTCCGGCCGCGGCCCCATCACGTCCGGGCAGCCTGACCAGCCTGACCACGTCCCGCAGTCCCCGGGAGTGGCAGCGACAGTGGCAGCCGCCCGCGCTGTCTCCACGCACTCCGTGTCCCTTCCCTCCGGGCAACCCCTCTCCGGGAAGGACTTTAGGATCCACTTGTGCGTCTCTTTCGCCCTCGCGCTGCCACTCCTACACTCTTCAAACACTTCTCTCTCTGTGGCTCCCTTTCATCATATCCGGATTGGGGTGGCCTTGAACTCTTGGCAGGCAGCCCCGAGGCTGGGGGCGGTACGACCTAGGTTTGGCCCTGCACTCCCTTACAGAGAGAGCTGTCTGGGTCAGGAGGCCAGAGCTGGACAGGCCAGACGCAGTATCCACAGCCCAGGCCCAGCCTTTCTGGGAAAGTCCCCCCAAAAACCACTTTCAATTCTGCCCTCCAAAGGACTATAAAATCTTGAAGAATGCCCCGGGGAAACTTTTGAAAACAGAGATGGGTGTGTGTGTGTGTACACAACGTGTGCTCACACAGACACTCTGACTTTCCTGGTACCCTGAAAACATGTATTTAAGACCTTGTTCCTAGGTCCCAAGTACTCGTTTAATCTCTTCATCTTTGCCTTTTTTTTTTTTTTAACTTCTGTCAAACAGGATTCCTGATCTGGTTAAACCAGTTGCAGAGCACTGAAACCGCCCAGGTGTGCAAGGTTAACATTCTGGAGAGCATCTGTCCTACTACAGGGCTGAGCGCATCCCTGACCCATGACATCTGGGAGAAGTTAAACTGTGGTCAGAAGTCAAAAGCTCATCAGCTGTGGCTCTAAAGGGCCAAGAGCGAATGTAGCTAGTTGTAAAGTTACCTTTATATATCTGGCTAATATTTGCTGCTTGCTTGGATGAAATGCAGAACTCAGTGGAGGCTCACACACCATCTGTGGACCGACTGTCCAGTATGTGGAGTCAGACATGTTATCAAAACTGAAGAAACTTAGTGGATTCGCCTTCTCACTAGTCATTACTAATAATACATAGGAATGTCCTATCTTCAAAAAGTGAACATTCAAGGTCTTTTCGACGGACTGAAAAACATCTATTTCTGACCTCTAAAGAAGCAGCGTGTTCAAACTTGATTTCATMTACTCTGAGAAATCAACCTTCRAAGGTTCTGAAGAAAGATATTTGGATTCCATAGACAATGACATTTTACTCGATGACCTATAGCTAATAGGTAGCCCCCCTTTTTAAATTAAATTTGCAGATTCACAGATTG
Source organism: Apodemus speciosus (assembly GCA_002335545.1). NCBI lineage: Eukaryota > Metazoa > Chordata > Mammalia > Rodentia > Muridae > Apodemus > Apodemus speciosus. Next base: position 56,017 of record BDUI01010446.1, read on the forward strand.
CATGGTCAAAGGTGACTTAACTCTCTTAAGAATGCGTCAAGAGTCTTGACTGTCCAGAACCTACTTCTTGGGACCAGGTCAGTTGTGGGAAAGGCTTGTCAGCATTAAAGAACACACGGGAAACTCGGGTTCTACAAAGCACACACAGACTTTACTTACAAGAGTTAATGAGAAAGTTCTGGAAAGTTCTTCTTTATCCCCTTACTGTTTATCTCCTTGTTCAGTTTGTTCATTCTGTCACAAGCATATGAAGAGCCGGGATATGGAGGAGTTACAGCTTCTAAAAAGTCGTAGTGATTTTTCTTTCTTTTTCTTTTTTTTTNTAACAAAGAGGAAGAAGCAGCCTGCTTTGCACATCAAAGAGGACTGTCACATCCTTCACCCGAGGATGCTCACAAGGTGTGGAAGAGAGTATCTGAAATAGGAATCATCGCTCCCAGGGTGAGCACAACAGTCACAATTCCTAAGAGAGAGGGGCTTTGCCACTCAGTAGCAAGACAAGCAATAAAAGTAGATCATTTTTTTTCTTTCTAGAAATGACATTGTAATTCTTGGATCAGCCAAGAGAATTTCGAGGTCAGGTGTTTTTGTTTTTCTGTGTAGCCCTGGCTGTCCTGGAGCTCACTCTATAGACGAAGCTGGCCTCAAACTAGAGATCTCTGCCTGCCTCTGCTGAAATGAAAGGTGTGTGCTCTTATCACCCAGCTTAAAAGTCGATTTTAACTTGCTTTGCTTGCTAGTTCCCTGAGGCCTGGATTGGGTCCCTTGAACACCAACTACCTCCCACTGAGCATCTTCTCAGGCTAAGGCCACTTCAGTTTCCTTTGGGCATTGTTCTTTCTCAGTGATGCATTTTCTGTGTGGCTCCCTAGATAGCTTTCGTGTGTGTGTGTGTGTGTGTGTGTGTGTGTGTGTGTGTGTGTGTGTGTGTGTGTGTACAGGCATGGGCATGCATCCAGGGAGGCTAGAAGTTAATGTAAGGTACCCACTCTTACTCTCCATCTTCATTGCTTGAGGTTCAGTCACACAGACGCTGACTGATGGGCTAGGCCTGCTGGCTAGAAAGCCCCTGGATGGTCCTGTCCCCAGTCCAGCTCTAGGGGTGCGTGTAGCTTGGCTTTTTATGTGGTGCTGGGACTCAGGCTCCAGTTCTCATGCTTGCAGCACAAGCACTTTCCCTACTGAACAACCTCCCAGCCCTAGAGAGCTCTCGGATCGGTCTGTTTCTTTGGGGAAAGGGAATATTTTGTTGGTTGGTTTTTCTTTTTTATTAATTTTTAATCATTTTTACGGGTGTGTGTCTCTCTGTAGGTGAGTGTAGGTACCCTGGGAATCCAGAAGTATTGGATCCCCTGAAGTTGCAGGCAATTGTAAGCCACTTGCTGTGGGTGCTGGGGACTAAACTGGATCCTCTGCAAGAATAGAGAGTCTGCCCAGCCACACACTGGTTTTCTTGAGAGAGGGTCTTACTGTATGTAGCCTAGGCTCACGTAGAACGTGCAATGGAGATCRGTTTGGCCTTGAACTTACAATGATCCTGCCTTTCCAATGCTGGGATTACAGATGTGGACCACTGTGCCCTGCTGAGGTTAACCATTTCAATGTAAGTAACGCTTGGACCACGGTGGAAGACAAATAACTAGGGGGATAGAACAACTGCACATTGGACTTTTTTTTTTTTTTTTCACATTGGACTTTTTAAAAGCTATCCTGAGCAGCTGGAGAAATGGCTCAGCGGTTAAGAGCACTGCCTGCTCTTCCAAAGGTCCTTAGTTCAGGTCCCAGTAACCACAACCACATGGTGGCTCACAACCATCCTTGGTGAGATCTAATGCCCTCTTCTGAGGTATCTGAAGACAGCTTCAGTGTACAGATTTATTCAGTGAATGAATAAATCTGTAAAAAGAAAAACTTTTTAAAAGCTATCCTGTATCATAGACTGAGCTGTCAAGAGCATCAGTTGTGGGGCTGGAATGATGGCTCAGTGGATAAAAGCACTTGCTCCCTTTCAGAGGCGGAGCACCCACATTAGGTAGCTCACAACCTTCTGTCACTCCAGTGCCAGGTGATCTGCTGCCTTCGCCTGCATACACGTGGTGCACATAGACTCATGCTGGCACACACACGCACATCCATGTAAATGAAAACAACATCAGTTGTGGACAAGTATGGCTCAACATGTAAAGGCGCTTGCTGCCAAGCCTGACGGCCCGAGTTCAGTCCCCAGAACCCACATGTGGGGAGAGAACCTACTTCCTCAAGTTGTCTTTTGACCTCCATACACAACCGTACAAACAAAACATCAGTGGTACTGGCCATCCAGTGCCTAGCCCAACCTACCCCACCGCTGTGGTCATCTTCTTCATTTGTTTCTTTGTTTCCAGTACTGAGGATCAAGCCCAGATTCTTGCTACCACTAACCCTCATTCAGTGGTAGCTTCAGCCATCATATTCTTATGAGAATGCTGTTGTACCTGCTACTACCACAACCGCCTGTTCCCATGGTTACTGCACTTGTAACCCTTGGAGGTCTCCTCCACAAGTCACGTCCCCACCTTCTGATCCAAACCTTTCAGTCAGTCCTGATCCCACCAACTGGGCACTGAGATTGAGAGCCTGTGGCTAGATCACATCAGCAGGAGGCTGCCGGCAGATACATTTTCCATCAWACTCACATAGGAAGCTGTTGTTTTCCTCGGTACCCATGAAATAGAGAAGTAGCATGCTGTAGAGGAAAAATACGGGCTTTGGGGTGAGGAGGATTAGCTTCATCGCCACAGGGACAGGTAAGATTCGATTTGCGAGGAATGACTGCATTTCCTACCTGGGAGGAGTTCTCAACGTTGTGTTTTAAGTGTGTGTTAAGAGTCCCAGGTCTCAAACCTGGGACAAATGGCTGAAGGGCTCATTAACATACCAAAGTGGATGCTGACTGCCAGGTTCTCCCAGCATCCCTCAGTCTCTGTTACCGGCCCCCCCTCCTGATTGGTCCCCTATTCCTGCACTCTCAGCCCAGGTAWTTCCCCCGCCCAGTGTTCTTGACTCCTATATAACTCAGCCATTTTTGGCCATGTTAATCCCTTGGCCCAGTTCGCCCCTCTTGGTTGGTGGTTCCTTTCCGCTTTCTCCTCTCCTCCAGGGTCCGGCTCAGGAATGAGGGTCGTGTTCACTCTCTGGCTCCGCCTATGCTCTCCCTCTTATCTACAGTGACCCTCTTCCACCATACCCAGGAGCAGTCATGTCTGTCTGTAGCTTGACTTTTGGGGTACTTTATTGGTTCTATGATCTACTCTTCCAACCCTTATCCCACCCTAATCCCTTCCAACCCTCCAACACTAGATAGGAAATAAGAAAAGGTTAAAGAGAAAGGAGGGACCTTTTTAGACTACTTCCTGCTGATTAGGGGCATCGGGTTCCTTGGGGCAAGTCCAATCTCAGTCATCAGGATACCTACAACAGGAAATTCAGAATTCAGCAATAGCAAAAGCAGCAGCAGCGGCAGCGGCGGGAACAGCAGCCGCCACAGCCCCTGGAGCTCTCGCATTTATACCCTCTCGAGAGCCTGCAGACTGCCACACATAAACCATATGCAGCTGGCAGAAATCACGCCCTCCTAGAGCACGAGACAGTTATAGTCAGCGGCTGTGGACAGTCTGAAGCAGCCGCATATCCCACACCTGGGGTTAGAACAAAAACATATTCACATAACATAACGGGGTTTTTAAAGAAACCAAAATTCTCCCTATATCTTTTTTTATTGTTTTATTCAAAGAGCCCAATGCAACTTCTGGCAGATGTCTCCAGCACCAGGGTGACACTCAGCCGGAAGCCCTGGGAGCCTGAGGGCTGGAAGTACAGGGGCAAGAAATGCCTTTGAAAACACTTGAGGGCCCCAACTGCTCAGTGTTTCTGCCTTGTGAGCCGGGACACCAGGCTTTGGGTCACTACTTCTCATTCCCTCCAGGATGAACAAGATGTTTGTTTTGTGCACAGTAAGTGGAACACAGGGTCTCCKCATGGTGCTTGTCTGTTCTCAGTGGGCTCCACCCAGTTGGGAAACTAAGGTTTGTACTGGAATTCRACCCTCCCCATGTGCCAGACACATGCATGTACTTTCCTCCAATTTTTTTCTGTCCAATCCCTGACGGCTAATCCGAGTATCGCCTGCCAGTTCTGAGGTGAGCCGTGCTAGGGATCCAGTCGCAACTACTCATGACTTACCTGACTCCCTTTATCCTCTCTCAATTCAAATCCTGTCCATTTGGATCATATGTTCCAGCGTGCATGTGTGGGGGCGTGCCCATGCTGTAGCACAGATAAGGAGATCAGAGAACAACTTGTAGGCATCAGCTGTCTCTCCACACTATGTGTGGGCCCTGGGGAGCCAATCAGGCTGCCAGCTTTGGCAGCAGGCACTTCGCCCACTGTGCTCTCTCACCAGCCCTAGCCCAGCTATGATCGTTTTCTTTCTTCCCATGCCAAGAACAGAACAGTGTCTTGAACATGCTACGCAAGCCCCTTAACAGCCAAGCTAATCCACCAGCTCTACAGACATGCTTTCATTGAGCAGTTATTTCTCCTTCGATGTTCTGATCACTGCAGATGACCTCTAAATCCTTTTGAGCCCTTGCTCAAAAAAAAAAAAAAAAAAAAAATCTGGAGAGAGAGGCGAACATGAAAAGGGGAATCAGGATGGACGAGGCAAAGGGAGAGAAGCAGGCACTCGACTCCACAATGATACTCATTCCTTTATTGTCAACTGTGTTAATCTCAACAGGACTGGGGCCTGCAGGCTGCTGGCAGCACCAAGCTAGGGTGCATTTCCACTTAACAGAAAGGCCTCCATCCTAAACCAAGGGGACAGAGGTTAATGCTTTATATATATTTATATATTTATATATTACATATGTCCCAGATATACATATATCCCATATGTATAGAGTGACAAGAAWGGGCCACTGTGTGTAACTTTAATTAAAGGCCATAGCAACATACATAGAAATTTGATCCTAATTAAGGCCCTTACTTTGTCAATCAAATGTCTGATACAGTAAAAGAAAAAGGAGAGAGACAGAGACTGAGATCCAGTCACCTCTGGTAGCCCTGTCCCCAGGGTATCCTGCATTGAGTGTAGTGCCCCAGTACAGGTAAACATAAACACACACAATAAACTTGCATGTACAATACCATAGGCAGGAGCGCCTCCTCTGAGCACACCTTAGGCCCAACCTTTGGCTGCAGTGCTGAAGTGGGGATATTGTGCTCTAAGACGGTGAGGGTAGTGACCCAGACAATGTGGAGTCAGTGTGTCCAAGTGATGAATGGAGTGACTCGTGCAGCTTCATCTACAAATGACAGAGGTCGGGGGGGGGGGGGTGTCCCTCAATGCCCAGGTCACATCGGGAAATTTCTACACACAGCTCCTGTCCCAGAGAAAGCCATTCCTCTGATTTGAATCCTGAGTGTCAAATAATCAGAGGGCTCTGATGGAAACTTAGGATTCCCTTGAAGGACAGGCAACTGGAAGGGTCAACCATTCAGTCCAGTAGAACAGTAGAAAGCACAACAGCAGAGTCAAAGCAAGAGATCCTCAGACAGGACCTTGAATGGTGCAAGAAGGGCTTGTTTCCCAGAGGAGGAGAACGGCCTGCTGCCCTTCACCACACAAAACTTCTGGCACATCTGTCATCTTCACGTCTTACAGAAGTTAACAGACCTGCTTGTAAGCCCGGGAAGGGGACTCCCAGCATTGGAGCACTTTAAGTCTTAGCTCCTGTCTCCTCTCACTGAATTTACCCTCGACCGCCCACCAAAATATACATATTGAAAGTAAGTCAACATATTTAGCAGTATGGTTTTTAGTATTAAGAGAATTTCTTAATTTTTCAACTTAATTTTACACTCAATAAATAATAATTAAGTAGTAAACTGCTAACTGCGGACAGCAGCGATTACAATCCCTTCTACAACAAACTGTGTGCTCCGCAGCAGCTTCGAGCCGCTCTAGGACTTGGAGAGATTAGAGGTTGGACTGGGCACGGTGATACATGCCTGGAGTCCCTGCACTCTGGAGGCASAGGCAGGAAAAGAGCTGCGAGTTTCATCTGCTCGGGTCTACACAGTGTGTTCCAGGCCAGCCAGGGCTGCAGAGATACATAGAGAGACCCTGGCTCAGAATAAAACAAAGCAACACAAAACAGCAGAAATAGAGGGGTATGTTTTTTCCCCCTGAGGGAGAAATTAGGGAAGAAATCCAAGTTAGTTGTAGAACAGCTAGAACTGGATGGTTTTAATGTAAACTTTTTATTTTATTATTTATTTTCTCTTTTTTGCTATGGAGTCAAGGGAGACCTTGAACTTCTGATGTGTCTACCGTCATCTCCCAGGTGCTGGGATTAAAGGTGTGCAGTGCATGCACCACCAAACGCAGATTAAACCCAACTGTAAGAAGCATATTTCATYTTTAGTTATATGTATGTCTGTATCCGTAGGTGGGTGTGTTCATGTGTGCAGGTCACTGCAGAGGCCATAGGAGAGTTCCAGATCCCCTGGGGCTGCCTGGTGTGGCTGCTGGAAACCCACCTCGGGTCCTTCTGGAAGAGCAGCAMGTGCTATTTACCACTGAACCATCTCTCCAGCTTTGAAAATCTTTTTAAGCAAGGTCTCAGTTTATAGAATGGGCTATCATCACGGGCAATTCTTCTACCTCAACCTGAGTGACTCCAAACAATTTTTGCGGATTGCATATGTATATATACAAAAACATTTTAAAGATAAAGACTGGGTATGGTAGCTCACATCTATAATCCCARCACCTGGGAAGCTGAGGCAGGAGTGCCTCAAATTTGAGGTAAGGGTGGGCCACAGAGCAAGTGAACAGTAGTAGCAAGCCAGGTCTACACCTTAAAAAAGAAAAAAAAAAAAGGAGAGGAAGCAGCCAGCCATGGCTCAGCAGTTAAGAGCACACATTGTTCCTCCAGAGAACCTGAGTTCAAGTCCCAGCACTCACGGCAGTGACTCACAACCACCTGTAATTCCAGCTCTCTCTGGCCTCTGCACTCATGTATGCAGACACGCATGGTTTAAAAATAATAAAAATAAATCTTAAAAAAATAAGTTTTATCTTGCATGTAAAAAATAAAGGTCAATGAAAATTAACTTTTTAAAATAGAAATTTACTCATCACTTGCAATACCTGGAGACATTTGGGGCGGTCACAAAGGAAGGGGAGGAAGGACCAGGTCACACAAGGAGTAAAGAATGGATTGATTTTTTTTTTCAACAAAATAATGCCCCCTCCCCCAAGATGTGGCTGAGAAATAGGGGTGAAAGGTAAATCTGGCAAAGATTGGACCTGGGTTTGTTTCTTGTATTAGCTGGAGGCACAAAGCGAAGGATTTTGTTATCTGCATTTTTAGTAAGGGGCAAAATGACACTGGTTCTTTCCACTGCGGACCGAGACCTGACAGCTTCAGGGAACCGTGATCAGAGCAGGAAGAAGCCACACCTCACGTGAGGAGGTGGTCTGATGGTTTGTTCTCCAAATGAGCTTCTTGGAGGAGAGAGGGAAACCAAGGGAACTGCGGAGAGATTGCCCCGATGGCAGGCCACTGTTTCCCACACTGGTCCATTCCCTGCAGGTCTCATGGCGGCAACAACTGTTTGGTTCACAATTCCCAATCCAAGGGCAGAGAGGGCTGGCAATGAAGTGGAGTTGGGGAAGCCATGAGTTCTTGCCAAGGCTGGAGAGCCTGGAATGAGTCTTAGGCTACTGACAGTCCTTGGGAAA
>BDUI01010450.1:0-14281 GCA_002335545.1 Apodemus speciosus
AGCTCTTTGGAAAGGGAAGGAGGGGAAAATTTTTGAGAGATAGAATAAGATACAAAGACTATAATCACCTCATACATTTATCCTCTTTCCCTGTCGTATGTATAAATTATCAGTCAGAAATAGAATGGCGTAGGCCTTGCTATACCAGTCCCTCCTGATGACAGGTAACTGTTTCATAAGGTTAAGAGTAAAGGCAAGGCTGTCACATGACAACTAACTAAGAATTCTCACCTTCTGAGATTGCTAAGGCATAATTTTCTTTGTATATTTTGGGAAAAGAGCTACCACTTAGAGTAGAGAAGGTGGGGGAAAGCACCCTTTCCACAGAACACCTTCACCCCGTGAATACCATACAATGCACATGCACTTTCTGTTCTGTCAGACACATACTACATGCGAACAAAATGGAGATACCAATGACAAAGGGAATAGAAAGTTGAAGTATTAGTTGTAGAAATATTTCTGACACATGGTATTTTGAGGGCAACCCAAAATCTCCTACGTTATCTGTTAAAGGAACATATTGTTCAGCATATGCAAACCTATATACTTCTATTTTCTTTRAGAAAGAATTGTATAATACACTATTGCAATCTAAAGGTATCTTAAGCAGATAAATTAATTGGTAAAATTCTATTTATCATTAGAAATAAAGATATATGCAAAGTCTGTAATATGGGCTTCTTTCTTAGCCCTCTTCCAGCCTACAAACAAAAATCCAAGCTATCTCAAAATTTGCTAATTAGACCTTGAGAAATCTGAAAAAAATATGATGTATCTTGATTCTGAGCAATAACTTCCATCCTATCCATTTATAGTTAACATTTTGTGCTTTTTAATTTTGTGCTTCAATTTTATTACTTTGACCTTACCTAAAATCCAAATTTATATTTAAAACTATCAGTTCTCCTTGGGTCTTTACGAAAATTTTGAACTAATCTTTATAGAAATATGATACTAATTTTAGGAATGATTGAAAAGGAAAATCCATTTCTTACTCCTTTTTCTATTGTTCTCTATTTTACTAAACAATTTTTGGAACATTTCTATTTGATTTCTTTGTATTGTCTGCCTGATGACAAAGATTGAATACTCAAAAGGAAACTTGTATTTTTYAATAAGCCCAGAAGTTTAGTGGGGTTTTTTTTGGAAATATTAGGAGAAATAAAATCAAGGATTTTATGAAGTATGACAGGCTCAGAATTATGTTTAACAATTTTTATCACATAAAAAGGTACTTAAATGCTCTCAACACATAATTTTCCTACTCTCCAAAGCAACATTTTTATTTCTCTGAATTCTTTTTAGTTTTTTAAAAGTTTTGAACATTTCCAGTCACAGCAAATTAGGACAATTTTCTCAGGCTTTTGTGCATATTCACAAAACTGTGCATTTGAGTTTTTCTGACATTTAATTCTTAGACTCTCTCATTTTCTTGAACGTTCTTATTAAACATTTTGTGATAACAGCACACATGGTGTTATGCAGTATTTTATGAAATGGCAAGAAGATAGAAGAATGTAACTATAATAAGTGCTTTCTTGACTTTMTTTCTGTAGTCTTCAAGGTCTAGGGTTTTTCATTTTTTGTTAAAAGTTGACTTCTTAAATATTTATTTAGGTCAGGAAGTATCTGAACAGTAAATACCCAAATTATTCACAATAGTCCCAGGAACAGGAACAGGTTTTCATTCCACAGTGTAGAAATACAAACCAATTTCTTAGACATAGTTTAGAGCAGAACTATTACAACCCAGATGAACTGCTGCAGCTATCCATGTGGGTGCCACACAAGGCAAGGGTCACTGGCTAATGCCAATCCACAAACTGATATTTGCCCAAATGGAAACAAGCAGAGAGCCCAAGAGCTCCGTAGAAATCTTGTAGCATTTTGTCACTCCCCTGACATCCAAGTAAATGGGGTAGTCATTTATTTTTATAGTTTTCCACAAAAATATCAGTCTGGCAGAAAATGAAAATGTAAGCATCTCATTCTTCACCAGAGAGCATGAGCAGCTCTTCTGTAGGGCTGTGTGAGGCTTCTAAAGAGATCCAGGCAGAGGGGCAGGGCGCYAATGCTCATGTGGAGGGGAAAGGAAGAAACAAAGGGTGGCAGACAGAACTTAAACAGTAAGCAGCAGGTAAAACTAAACAAAAGAAAGACCCCCAAACTTACATTCTTCAGAAAGATTAATTTATCTGTTGGTAGTTTTCAGTGGYTAAGAATTTTCTGTTTTAGTCTGTCTTCTTTTAGGTACAGATGACAGAAGCTCAACTCAAAATAGCTGGGATAAGAGAGAGAAGTATGAGTATATGGTGGTGGGTGGTGGTGGGTGGTGGTGGTAAATGATTTCCTGGACTCAAACTCTTGATGCGAAGCTTGTCACCAAGATCCCCACGTCACCATTCTTGTGTATTCACTCATACTGGGCCACTTCTTTCTTAGTTCTCACATGGTCTTAAGATTGCTTTATTCAACCACCAAGAGGGCTGTGACATGTGCGGCAGATAGAGATTGACTTTATACAGTGTGGAGTTCATATCCCATCTACGTCACTTTAAGATCTTGCTCTAATCACCTTCCAGACAATCCTAAAGAATAGTCAATGGGCTAGTACTGTGCTATGTTCTCAGTTTGGGACCATTTGTTGCAACCAAAACCAGAAAACACTGGTGCATATGCCTATGACTAGAGTGAAGTGGAAACATAAGGGTTCTCTAGAAAAATCAATTGTGTTGGATGGTGCTTTGCTAAGGCAAACATAGGAAGGAACATTTCATTGAAGCAGACACAGGTGAAAGATTAAGTCAGACAGCTAAAGACAGCTAAACATTTCGTTGAAACAGACACAAGAGAAAGGATGTTCTGCTAAAGCAAGCATGTGAAAGTACATGTGACACACATGYATTGGTCCACCCTACATTGAGGCTGATTTGTCAGGACTCCATAGAAATGTACCAAAAATCTTCAGGTGGCATACTGCAGTTTCTTGCTGCTTCTTTGGACTCAGGATGATTGGCAGGGTGATGTCAGCAGAGACAGACGCACATGCAGAGGCAAGACCATGGAGGACACATGATGTTTGGAGGGAATAAAATTGGCCAAYAGACTRTGACAGGGGCTGAGCTTGGCTTGCTGGTAGAGTTAACTGTACAATGCTTGTTGGTCTCATGTCTTCGCTGATCTTCACTTTACTGAGAGAGACACAGCTGAGAATTTCCCCAGACATTCCTGCTGGTCATTCCTGCTGATGTGCTGAGACTGAGGCCTGGCTCTTCCTGCTAGGTCATGCCACTACTGCTGGAATCCCAATATTACCAAATTAGACTACTGGTATATCCATGAAGTGTTTGCTATTGGATTGAGCTGTTCCTACTGACCTGTGAATTGAAATGTGGATTTCCAGACAATGCAGATACGAGTTGCTCTAAAGAACCATTTCTAAACAGGTCCACTTCCTCCTTTGCTCTGTTAACCTTTCTTTTCTACTACCTCTGGTGGATGGTGGTCTAGAAGGGAGGTTAAAGYRTTTAAGAAACATCATTAAAAATTAGATTAAATTAAATTTACAGGTGTTCCCTGTAACTTTCCCTCTTTTTAAGTTGCTTATTCAGGCATCCTGTCACAGTAGGAAGAAAATTCACTAAGTCAAGGTATTATGATCAACADCCCTTCCAGGAACATGTAGTTGAGTGCAAGCTCCTAAAGATAGGGAAAGCAGAATAGACGGGATAAGTAGGAGTAGTAAGAGATGTTTGCTGCACTGTACAGATGAGTCCTTCCAGTTGAAAACCATGATGGATGGAAAGTGGCAGGAAGTAGAAGAGATAGTATAGAAGGCAACCAGGAAAATGAAAAAGAGAAYATGAGSTCCCCAGAGACTCTGGACGCCAATGCAGGTTGGGTGTGGGAGGTGTTGAGCCACATAGAAAAAGCAGTGAAGCAAAACAGAGAAGTAGAGAGTGGGCGGAAAGCCATATATTATGTGTCCTCTGAGGACATACACCATGGGACAGCTTTGTCAGTCTGGAAGGCAATAACTGTCAATCAGCCGATGAGACAAAATTCAAACAGGTCTTAGTCCAGCATTAAACCTTCACTTGTCAGTTATCGTGTGCTTCAGCATGTGGTCAGCACATTTTAATAAAAACAATGCCTGGCATTTTTTATTATTATTATTATTTCTTTCTTTTTGCTTCCTCTCTGTTGTTACCTTATTGTATATTTGAGAATTCAAGCTGTTTGTTTCCTGTTTGGTTTAATACAGAAAAAAAATCTCTAATTGCAGGACCCATTTTTATTGGCACTGTCTACAGCTTTTAAATGACAGTCAAGATGCAATTTTTAACATTGTCCCTAGGAAGGTATTCAGAAGTGATAGTTTTAAAGAAAATGTCTTGAATTCTGGGTTGAATCTTTTAAAGGTAAGATCTGAAGTCAGTCTTGGAATTATTGAATAATCATTCCAAGAGATCAATGAGAAAACTCATTGATATGTTAAGAAAAAGTTAGAACAAGTGAGACAGGAATTTGTAGTCTGACTGGTGGTGCTTGTGGGTCAGAGTACCTGGCTTTTTAGAGCATCTAACTTGGACCAAGGAAAACTGAGGCTGAGATCAACTGAACTTGGTGACATCAACCACTGCAGCTTAAATTATGACCCTGGAATGAGCARCACAACTGTAGAAAGCTTGAGATAAACTGCATGGTGGGGAGGTTCTGGGCTTGTGACCCTGGGGACTTACATTTTAACAATCTCTTCGAGTGACTCTAGTGTCAGAAAACATTTGGGCAGCACTGCGATATATAATAGTAGAATATTCAAGTGAAAGATCCCAATAGGTGACTACACAAACTAAACCAGAGGCTGAATGAGAAGACAGAATCCAAGGGCAAGGAAGTAAGAATTACAACTCGTAACGATACCTAAGGAATGGAAGAGAATGAGCCCTAAGCAAAAAGATACAGAGAGACCATAACAGCAGTCCTCCATCCTCTGGAGAACATTCACAAAAGCTAACCATAGAGGTCACTGTTAGAGAGAGCAAGGCCAAATGTTCTACTGACACTCAGCAAGTGACCTTTTAAATAATCAGGTCTCACCCCCTGCTGGTTGTAATTAAGTTCTCTATGGAGCTGAACAAAGGAGTAACAGAGTACATTGCTGTGTATATAATTATCAGGCTTAGATTAACAGAGTATATAATTATAATAAATTTAAGCCCTGCTTACRGAACAGGGAATACTTTTTATTGTCCAATGGTTGGGAAGTGCTTCTTTGCTCTGTGAGAGTGTTGGGAGGTGCAGACTGACAATGATRACCACCTTGGCAAGTTGCTAAARGAGAAATTCCTGAGGCCACCTTGAGCCCACTCTGAGGATCTGGTCTGCAACTCTGCATATCTGAAAATTCCCCCAGGGAGTTCCTTGGTTCCGCCAGACTGAGAAACATCTAAACTAAAAGGCAGGCTGGAGCATAAACCAATTAGATTTTTACTCCAAGAAAACAAGAGAAGATAAYGCTTCTCACTCTTCCAAACTGTTTCTCTGCCTCTGCTCTTCCCTTTCTTTGGTCTTCCAWTTATAATTCCAGTCTCTTGCTAGTATGCCGGCTATCCTTTCTCTAGAGCCTCCTCTCTCTGTCTCTTTAGTCATATCTAATTTCTTGCTTTTGTTAGCTTTAGAAAGGCAAGCCATTTTTAGGGCAAACTTTATTAGTATAACTGTAAAGTGCCCTTCTCTTTGTTTAAGACAAGAATTTTATTAACTATAAGAAAATATTAAGCCTATGACTGTATGTTCAATAGGAAACATTTTTATTATTAATTAATTWATTTATTTACTTTACATCCCGTCTTCMTTTCTCCTCCTTCCTCTCCCAGTTCCCACTGCCATCCACTCCTCCTCTTTTTCTCTTCATAAAAGAGGAGGCCTACCATGAATATCAACCAGCCTTGGCAAATCAAGTTGTAAGACTGCGCACATCTTCTCCTACTAAGACCAGACTAGGCAGCCCAGTAGAGAGAAAGGGTCCCAAAGGCAGGCTACAGAGTCAGAGACAGCCCCTGCTCCTGCTAGGAGTTCCATAGGAAGACCAACAGTTACATGAGTGCAGAGGGCCTAGGTCTGTCCCCTGCATGCCMMCTGGTTGGCAGTTCAGTCTCTTTGAACTCCTATGGGTCCAGGTCAGTTGATTATGTATGTTTTCTTTTGGTGTCCTTGACCCTCTGGGTCCTATAATCCTTCCTCCCACTGTTCAGYAAGGTTCTCCAAGCTCTGTGTAATGTTTGGCTGTGGGTCTCTACATCTGGAGTATTCTTAAGCAGCTACACTAACCCTCACCTTCTTTCCCTGCTGTAGATGACTGTTCTCTAAGAAGTTGACTCCAGATGCCTAACCAGGAGTTCAGATTCCCATATAAGAAGATGAGAGCTCTCAAGTCAGATATGCCTGGGACTGAATCTGAGCATGACTGACACACGGGATAGGATGGGTATTTCCAACAAGAGGCTAAGCGYCACTTGTACAGTGAGAAAGTGGGGCATAGTCACTGGGTCTKGCTGTRGAGGATGAAGTGCCCTGGAAGGCTCAGTGGGAATACAGCTCATGCCCACTGCTAGCAGCCGTGCATGCTAGCAGCTCTGTTTACATTTCTCATCATAATGCAATGTGATCACTCCTAACTTTTACACCAGCTCCTGAGTTCCTAGAGTGTTCAAAGGACAATGATGTTCATGGCTMCTTGAACCTCACATAGGACATCCAGACAGGCCTAACAGTTTTCCAGGGCTGCTTAGAAAAATGCCACAAACTGAGTGGCTTAAAGCAACAGGAAGTTATTCTCCCACCACTCTGAAGCCTGGAAGTCCAGCATAAYATAGGCTCAGCAAGACCTTGCTCTCTCCAGCCTTAAGAGGGGGAGCCTTTCCTAATTTCTTCCAGCTTCTTGTGGTAGCTGGCAAATGTTGACATTTCTTGTCTTGTGGCACAACAGTTCCAATCTTTCCTGACTTTTAACAAGTTCTCTCTGTGTCTGTRCCTCAATATCCACATCTGTCTTCCTTTTCTTGTCTAAAGAAGGAATCACTTAGCATACACAGTAATGCATCATTATTCCCATCTTAATCTGATTGAATCTACAAAGACCTCTTTGTATCTATAAAGACTACTGAGTGCAAGAGGTAAGTATTTTGAGGATATAAACTATCTCACTACAACACATAGAGGAAATAATTAGTATGTCATGACTGAGTATATCAATAACTTGTAGCTTGAGAAATATGAGCTTTTCTTACTCTGGCTAATTTCCCATATATGAGACGTGCTTATGTATGAAAAACAGTCTGAGTTTAATTGGATTCCCTATTAAGTAAGTTCAGATTCTTATATGAACCTGGGCTTTAATGATTGCAGCAAAGATATATAGATATGGAAATTATAGTTTTGAAAGGAAGGATACTATACAGAAATGAATATAATCATAAACAGCAAATGAGGAATTTAGAATAGTGRTCTTCTAATGAGACAGTCACCATCCTTTGTTCATAATAGTTTTGGGCTGATATGGAGGAAAATCTGTAGGAAAATACCTAGAAGAGATAGAAATAAGGGAAGAATGTTGATCTGARTATAAGATTGTTCTGGAGCATAAGCTAAACTGAGAACTGGGGATCTTGAGTTACTAGACTGCAGAGCCTTGCTGAGTGGCACAAGTACTTCTTAATAGACAGATATCTGGTTTCCTCAGAGTTTACAGTGTCCAGAATAACAGCAGAGTGCATCTTCCATACCTTCCATACATGATTGCAGCTAATTATTCCAGTATATCACTGTTTATTCTACACAGAATGTCAAATGGCAGAGTTTGTGAAATCAAGGCCAGATCCAAATGGACAGACTGAATGCAATCTCTACTAAGCAGGGTCATSGGCAATCACATAGTATTTACAGAGAAACTATAACCTGTTACTCTGATACCTTACTTTTCCTGACTTCTTTCAGTCCAACAGCAAAAATCTATCATTTCCATTAAAGAGGAAAGAAAATGGTTATAGACAACAATATTTTAGAAAGGTACAATGGAAAAAATAAGCCTCTAATGAAGTTCTAACATACAGGAGCAGTGTGGGCTCACTSTTACCATATTCATTCACTTCTTCCAAGCTGTTAAAAAAATAAATAAATTTTGACCAATACATATGGATATAGCCAATTTACCTCTGCTTTATGTTTATACAATTTTTGAAWATAAGATTTTCCATGATATTGRGAACTCTTCAGTTACATTTAATGGCTCTATGATAATGCACAGTTTACAAAGCTATTCATCTTGTGCACACTTGGTTTCTTTGTCTTTATGTTGTCATTGCCAATCAGGTGGCTATGCATATCTGCATATTTAATTTTTACTCCTCTCTGGCAGCAAGATGAGAGGCATTCTTGTATTCACACTCTTCTTGTTGGGTGTCTATAGGAATGTGGACTGCTTTAACAGCATTCATTCTTTTCATTTGGCTTTCTCCCCATTCCCTTGATCCTTTCTCTCCCTTAATTAATCTGATGCTATTGATAAAATACCACTGGACTTTTGCTAAAACATAGAAAGAACAAGGAAAATGCAATCAGATACATTCTAGACCCATCTGTAGCTTATGAGTTCTTTAAAATCCTGAATTACTATGGGGTGGAATAGATCACAGTTTGAAACAAGTCCTACTGTAATTCATCCACGTAAACCTGGTACAAAGAGAACTCTGGCTTCCTACCCATTACTAACAGCATGACCCAAAACAACTGAATACAGTCGCATTGGAGCCACAAACACTAACACTTGACAAGCGTCGTTTTGTAATACTGAACAAGCAGTGCTCCTATGTTCACTATTTCCAATGGTTCCACTTTATGCTATATTCCAAACAAGCAATTTAATTTTCAATAATAGATTGGAGCTATTTACTTTTTGGAAATTCAAAATAAATCTTATTATCAACCTGTACACCATTCTGAGGAAAACAAATACAAAACTAATGCTCTTTAATGTCCCTTTCAAGTCTGAAGTTCTATAAAAACAGTAAGACCTGGGAAAAAATCACATATCCTACAGCAATACTACAAAATGTCTAAGATAGTGCACCCTGAATCCTATATGCTTTAAAATTTTCTGTTGGCTTCTCCTCAAAATCTTTCATGAATATTAGTTTTTACTGTCCATCTACTCTTCTCTCCCTATCACTAGTGGACAGAGTTGCTACTGACCACACTCCCTTACTAGTTAATACAGGGAAAGGAGAGCACTGGAAAGTTGTACTGGGAAATGTATCATAAATAATACCGTATTCTAGTCTATAATCCAAATATGGACTTACAGACACACTTGTCCAGATATTATATAAGTAAAACATACAAAAGAAGTAAAGGTTAGCAAAAGAAGTAAAGGATTAAATGTAAATACAAAGATATCCTCTTGCCTCTCTGCATAAAGGAGGCTGTGCCCCCTCTGCATTATGTGCTCCACCCAGATGAACCAACCCTGGCCACTTCAATAACTTGCAAACAGATCTCTGCAGTTTGCTTTTCTTTTTCCCAGTAGCTAACGACAACCAATTGTCAATATAGTCTAGTCAAGCTACTCACCTTTAGACTGTGCTGTGATTTCAAACTGATAAGAAGCCAGGGAGGAACGTCATAAATTGTTGCCTTAGGCCTTTTGTTTTTTCAGCCCCATTTCCTCACTGATGACATACATTTAAGTCAAAGGAACTTCGGAGTTCCCTGAAACTAAATGAAAATTTTCACACTTTTAACTTTTACTGCAAAAAAATTTTAATCAGCATAACTGTAGGCTTATATATTTGTCAAGACCTACTTTGATAAGGGTTCTTAGATGCTTCAGCCTCCCTTATAGACCACCAACCAAAGGTAGGGGAGGAAGATGACTGATAGGACAATGGGGCGTGGACCTGTTTAGAAGTAGTTCCTTGGAGCAATTCCAATCTTTGTGGTCAGCAGTCCAGTCCACTAGCAAAACACCAAACACGAATCAGCAGTAGTGGCTCAATCCAGAACAAACTGTAAGGCTCTGCCAATCCGCACAAGTTCACTGAAGAGGCAAAAGGCAGCCAGAAGTTTTTTGGTGCATTACCCTCTCCAGAGTCATGACATGTGAAGATCAGAGAAGAAAGCAAGGAGAGCCAATGCAAGAGTGTCATCAGTGAAGACCACAGTCAGTGAAGCTCAATAAGGACCAGCAAGTTGAACCAATGCCTGTGTCGATGAAACTCAGTGAAGACCAGCAAGGTGAACCGAACCCCTGTCTGTTGGGTTATACTTATACTCTTTCCAAACATCCTGTATTCTCTCAAGCATCCACTCCAGCAAAACACCAATGCCCTTTCACCTCACAGATTCCAGAAAAACACTTCATGTCTGTTCTCAGCAAAACATTCTCTCATGTGTCTGCTTCAGCAAAACCTCCTCTCATAAGTCAGTTTCCAGAAGAACACCAAATGACACAAATGGATCTCCAATAAAACCAGAAGTTTCCACTTCACATAACACTTCTTCATCTATTTTTTTCAACTCATATTTAACCTTTGAACTTTAGCTTAATTTTAGTACCCTGAGATGCATTCTTTGATTTTTCATTCAAGTTCTCCTGTTCTCCCATATCAACTGATTAATTGTAATTTACTTATTTGCTATATGATTCTACCTCTTTGTGTGTGTTTAAGACAAGATCTCACAATGTAGCTTTGGCTGTCTTAGAATTCCCTATGTACACCAGCTTTGGTTGAATGCATAGAGATCTGCATGCCTCTGCCTCCTGAATGCTGGGATTCAAGTTATATGCCATCTTGTCTAACCTATGGGTCTACTATTGATCTCCAAGAGACTAGAAATCTCATATAGTCATTTTGATATCTATTGCCGCCTCAGGTATCAGTGGCAGTTAGAATAATGTCTAACGTGTAGCAATACATGTTCGTAAAATAAAGAAATGAATAACCAGGAACCCACACCAAAACCAACATAACAACCCCTAAATATTCTGTCTGGTAGCAAATCTAATTTACAAAAACAAGCATTGAAATATCAAAATATCCAAATACAAGGTAGAACATGCAGTGTTATATAATAAAATTTAAGTTTAGTTACATAACAAGGAATGATACGGCTGTGACAGTGTCTCTCCTGCCTGGTATCCCTTCCTATGCCTTAAAGGAAGACTTGCCTCTGAAGGAGTACATTGAGCTTTGACATGTGACAAGTGCANACCAACCAAAGGTAGGGGAGGAAGATGACTGATAGGACAATGGGGCGTGGACCTGTTTAGAAGTAGTTCCTTGGAGCAATTCCAATCTTTGTGGTCAGCAGTCCAGTCCACTAGCAAAACACCAAACACGAATCAGCAGTAGTGGCTCAATCCAGAACAAACTGTAAGGCTCTGCCAATCCGCACAAGTTCACTGAAGAGGCAAAAGGCAGCCAGAAGTTTTTTGGTGCATTACCCTCTCCAGAGTCATGACATGTGAAGATCAGAGAAGAAAGCAAGGAGAGCCAATGCAAGAGTGTCATCAGTGAAGACCACAGTCAGTGAAGCTCAATAAGGACCAGCAAGTTGAACCAATGCCTGTGTCGATGAAACTCAGTGAAGACCAGCAAGGTGAACCGAACCCCTGTCTGTTGGGTTATACTTATACTCTTTCCAAACATCCTGTATTCTCTCAAGCATCCACTCCAGCAAAACACCAATGCCCTTTCACCTCACAGATTCCAGAAAAACACTTCATGTCTGTTCTCAGCAAAACATTCTCTCATGTGTCTGCTTCAGCAAAACCTCCTCTCATAAGTCAGTTTCCAGAAGAACACCAAATGACACAAATGGATCTCCAATAAAACCAGAAGTTTCCACTTCACATAACACTTCTTCATCTATTTTTTTCAACTCATATTTAACCTTTGAACTTTAGCTTAATTTTAGTACCCTGAGATGCATTCTTTGATTTTTCATTCAAGTTCTCCTGTTCTCCCATATCAACTGATTAATTGTAATTTACTTATTTGCTATATGATTCTACCTCTTTGTGTGTGTTTAAGACAAGATCTCACAATGTAGCTTTGGCTGTCTTAGAATTCCCTATGTACACCAGCTTTGGTTGAATGCATAGAGATCTGCATGCCTCTGCCTCCTGAATGCTGGGATTCAAGTTATATGCCATCTTGTCTAACCTATGGGTCTACTATTGATCTCCAAGAGACTAGAAATCTCATATAGTCATTTTGATATCTATTGCCGCCTCAGGTATCAGTGGCAGTTAGAATAATGTCTAACGTGTAGCAATACATGTTCGTAAAATAAAGAAATGAATAACCAGGAACCCACACCAAAACCAACATAACAACCCCTAAATATTCTGTCTGGTAGCAAATCTAATTTACAAAAACAAGCATTGAAATATCAAAATATCCAAATACAAGGTAGAACATGCAGTGTTATATAATAAAATTTAAGTTTAGTTACATAACAAGGAATGATACGGCTGTGACAGTGTCTCTCCTGCCTGGTATCCCTTCCTATGCCTTAAAGGAAGACTTGCCTCTGAAGGAGTACATTGAGCTTTGACATGTGACAAGTGCAYAGTCTAAGATCTTTYGAATTTATTTTCCTAGTTGTTCCTCATATATTTTACATCTTTAAGAGTTATGTTTCTAGTCCTCTTATTTTAATTTTAAAAAATGGGAATTATAATTTATTGTTAAATTCTCATTTATCATTTCTCTCAGAATCTGATTAGTTATAATGATCTACTGAATAATAAGTATCCAAGATCACAAAGCCAGTAAATCATAGTCTAGATTTGAACTCAAGCATTCAGAGCCCAGGCTCATGTTCTTTGCTACTGTATGTTATTTTCTAGTATGTTGAAAAGAAGAGCACAAATACAAAATTATTTGTTCAAGACAGACTCTGATATGATCATTATTCATAATATGAGACTACTTAGCAATGTAGAATGGAGACTAGAACTAGCCACATACATTCATTAAGCAATTCTGTGGATTGGAGAGTAACTATATTTAAATGTTTAGAAAATTCAATGAAGGGCTAGGGGTATAGCCATGGGCAATCACTTGCATAGCTTGTGTGAGGTCATTGATTGACTAAAGTATCTTTTCATATCTCTACCACGAGGTCCTTGGCCCATGGTCACAGCATTATTCTCCTGACAGTAATGTATGTATTAACATTTTATCCAAGTATTTGAATTTATCAGTTCTCAGCACTGGAAAAAGAAAGATAAACAAAAAAATGTTATCAAAGAAATAATGTCTTTCTTTCTCTCTTTTCAGCAATCTCGACACTGAAGAACTATGCGGTAAGTATCTGTAAGGCCAATCAAAGTATTGTTAATTTKRTTTAGAAAAGGAGAGGTGTGATGYGATATTTCTCACAACTTGGAGTTAAAAGAACTGGAGTAAGGATTTAAAGCATGAGTCTGAGTCACCGGGGATTTTTCTGTATCCTGGAATTTGGCTCCAGTGTGCATGTTACTTAAACCRCTGAGCCTAGTTAATTTGCTTGTGAAAAGAAAATTGGGATTGTTCAATGGTTTTATAGAAATKAACTCCTCAGTTTAATGTGACTTCTCCATGTACTTTATAATCATCGTGCAGTCTKTCCAAAGTTGTATTCTTGAAATAATACAAAAATCCCTTTGTTCCATATCTGTGTGATCATTCTAGAGACTTAAATGCACTTTTGAAAAAGAAAAGCACAAGTGCAGAAAAAAAATATTTTCAAGAATAGTCTACCAGCCTTTTCATTTATCTCTGCTGTGTTTGTGGCTGGGAATAGAAATCAGAGATTAAAAATGTGGCAAAGTAAATGACCTGAACTTTATTCTTTGGGATGAGAATGGAGCAGTATGAAACTACTAAACTTGAAATATGTATGACTCTGAATATTTTATATTTTGCATTTTAAGACAAATGTGTTAAATAAAATCTTTGTACAGTATGATTTGTTGTCTAGGCAGTCTAAAACATTTAGATAGTTCAAAGAAAAGATTTTCTAAGACTTCTCATTGAAATCACAAATGTTTCCTAGCTACTGTAGAAATTTTACAATTTTAGAGCTCAGCAGTCATCCAAATGGGCATTTGATGTCAGTTAAGATTGGTAACCTTCGGTTTCATCAGTCTGGCAGATCATCATTGAAAGATTTTGTCAGGACAACATGTCACATTGTAGTTTCAAGGCAGTAACTAAACAGAACAAATAAT
>BDUI01010452.1:8516-21376 GCA_002335545.1 Apodemus speciosus
GCAGGCTGTGGTTTTTTACTTTATTCATGGACTTTTTCTGAGACTGAATTTCAACATGTCATTGTATGAGACAAAATATTGACATAGGGACATGATCAATGTCACAGAAGCCACGCTGGAGACTCTAAGATAAAATATACCATTTCTAGCTTCTACCTACTAGATGCCAGTAACAGCTGCCCTGCCCCAGGTGATAATGGAGTAAAYGTCCCCCAGGTGATAAGGAGAGGGTCCCTCTTCACTGAGAACCTCTGCTTCACATCCATGCACCCTGACAACAGGGAAAACGGACCAAGAGAGGAAAACATCCAGCTAGTGCCTACACATGGGGTAGGGACGAATGCAGAGCCAAATAACTGCATTAATTAATAATTGGTAGAATAATAATCCTCCATGTATCCCTACTTTAAATTGTCTGACTTATCAGCATGCCCACAGGAAAGGAGCAGCACGGGTGGCCGAGCGGGAGGAAGAGTTCAGACACTTACCCCGCTACTCCGGTTGAGCTAAGGACAGCCAAGCCCTCTACTGCTGAGACCACATGAGGAGGCCCCTCCCCTTCCAAATTATAAGCCAGGAAACACCTTTGCACCCGACATCTCCAAGTCAGCATCTCTAGGTATTTCCTAGTAGGACCAATGCTATCATGGTTAGGTTCTTGGACACTGAAGTCTGTTTTACCTACAAATACACAATCTGTGTGAACTCATGAATGTTTTGAGCTGGCCTGGGAACCTCTTTTGAACTTCTGTTTTTGTAAGGATATGAAGTTTAGGAGAAAGGGAGATGGCTCAGTGAAGTGCTTGTCAAGCAAGCATGAGGAACTAAGTCAGAACCCATGTAAGAAGACTGGTGCAGCAACACACATCTGTAATCTGTAATCTCAGCACAAGTGAGGCAGAGACAGCGGGATTCCTGGGGCTTGTTCACCAGCAAGGCAAACCAAATCAATGTGCTCGAGGTTCAGTGAGAGCTGTTGTCTTTAAAAGTAAGAAAAAGAAGCAACTGAAGAAGGTACCAGACTTAAACCTCTGGCTTCCACCTTCATGTGTGCGCGCACACACACACACACACACATGTATGCACACTCAAGCATGCACGTGGATGGATGTCCATCATATATACATGTGCATACATTAACAAACACAAAAGGAAAAGAGGACAACTGGACTAGCAGCCAACAATAATGAGCTTTAAGAGGTGGAGATAAAGTTAAGATAAATATCACAGACAAATCTTTTCTGTAGCCATTCCCCTGAAATTCCCAATAAGAAAAATCTGAACCCAGCTTCTCAGGTTCTCCATCAAACTTATCCATCTAGGAGTCTATGAACACATACAGAGACACACACAGAAACACACACACACACACACACACACACACCAAAAACCTGAGAATTAAGAAAACAAGGTTGAGTTTTAGGGATCTCCTTGGCTCTCTTTTGAGGTTGATTGTTGCTGTGAAACTGTGTTATGAGAGACCCAAACTTTAAACTCACCAGAAAGTGCCAGTTACAGTGGGGAGGGGCATCCAGGGTCCCTATATCAGAATTAGTCAGTTTCTGTCACCAAGAGAGTGAAAATCCAGAAGTACTATAGATCATCAGGGACACTTGAGCTCACAGTCATATTTCACAGACAAAATTACATTCCAGGAAGAGAGATGGGGGAAGGGAGCAGAGGTGGAAGGAGGGAAAGCCACGTAAAAGTTCTGAAATATATCAATGTCCAAAAACGGATAGGGGAGGGGAATAAAAAGAAACCTTTGAGGAGTATAAAAACCATGAAATAAAATATCTATCTTATTTCAGGGTCCTGGAGTAAATAATATTTCTGATGCTCCCAAGGAGAGTCAAATGCGGCCAGCAAAACAAACACAAATACAAATAAATACTGGGCAAGTGAATTAGAGAAGGGACACAGAGGAATTCCAAACGAGGATGAAGGTTTTGTTCAGAAACGAGTTCCTGCCTTCTGCCTCCTCCACGCCCCTCATTCTTTTCTTCGTGAAGTAAAATCCATTATTTTGAAAACACCATTTGAAATTCTCAAGAAAGAGCAAAACACAGTATTGTGGTATTCCAAAGTAATATCTCTTGTTTATAACCATATAAATTTAGCCCCTGGCACTATAGGGCTTATATAATAGAATAGAGTTATTTTAACAGGGGCCTGTTTAAGAGGCAGCAAAATGCTCGGCTCATTTTCTCCATTGGGAGGGACACAGCCTCATGTGAGGGGGAGAACATGCCGAAGTCATTACCTCGGGAAGGCCATCCGTCAAAGCCGGGTCGCTCTGGCATGGCCAGCACCTCTGGTGAGATCAGAGAGGCGCCTCTGCTTGCAATTACCAGAGAAGGGCCTTGGCTTTAGACAGCCTGCTATCAATTACGACCCTGGCCTCGCCGCTTGGACTTGTCAATTTCCCAGTGTCTTCTGTTTTGTAACAGTGAGCAAAGGGGGCTCCTCCTGACTGATTCTTGGAAGTTCCTCGTGTGCTGTGTCACTCCTCGGTGTCATTAACAATTYAATTAAAATTTCACAGCACATGAGGCAGGCAGCGCTGGACAGAGGCTGAAAGGGCCTGGCCCAGAAGGACCCGCAGTGGGGCCATGTCCGATCACACCGACCCAATCTTGAGAGTTTTTTCACTTCTCAAGTCAGGCTTACATGTGTCTCCCATCTGACACAATGCTGGCTGTCATCCTGGCAAGAAAACACGTTTGATGTTCTCACCCCATGAGGGAGGGAGGGGGGCGCACTGATGGAACGGAATTCCAGGCCAACTAGAAACAAGAATCTCATATTATTACACTCGACATTCGGGCTCTGCAATGGATAACTCTTGAGTACTCGCAACCGGCTCTCTTTATCTTTGGCATATTCTAGAAACTTCTGTCTTCTAAATTTGTCTTTGCGTTGTGGTGGTTGCTTGAGTCCTTGCCTTTTCTTGCTCCTTGGAGCCCAGCTGTCCAGAAGGACTGAGGCGGGCAGGGTGTAAATCACAGCTAAATGATTTGGGTAGGAAGCTGATGGAGACAGAATAACCAGAAACCAGAAAGACTTACTACTGTCGTTATTAACTCTCTGGAAGCGCAAACACCCCTTTGTCTGGCTGAAGGATGGAGCAACACATGCTCAAGTGTTTTAAGGGTCCCAAGGGTTCAGGACAAAATAAAAAAAATTAAAAAAAAAAAAACCTTTCAGGCTTAAGACTTCTGAGGCAGCTTTCTCTCTAACCCTCTCAATGAGTTTAGTCATGCAGGGAAAGATTCTTTAAACTTACCAAAGACTTTGTTTAATGCCCAAGAAAATGCAGACTGTCAGGGCCCTTTGTCGGGATTTGGTGGCTTAAGTCCATTCCCCCAATACATTGGGACCCTCCACCTTCATTCACGGGCTTCCTTTTGACATCAAGTGCTGGATAATTGTTTGATTTCCTTCTAGGTAAAGGGAGATTAAATGCCCCGCTGTAACAACTGACACACAAAAGGGAAAATATAGTTTAGCCACCATATTTATCAAGATAATTTTTCCTCCACATGCTGATTAATAACATTAGCCAACATCCCCTTTGGCTTGGGTTGGGGGTGGGGAGAGAGAGAAGCTTGGGACAGGCATGTCCCCCTCAGAGTATCAGAGTACCAGAGTTGACAGTTCAAGGCAAAAAATGATTTGCATGTAAATTCTGATCAAAAGCAAGTCTGCACCCTGAAGTTGTCAAGTTTAGCTACCAATTTGACACGTAAATGGGTTATAGCAAAACTTGATTTAAACTGAAGAGGGAGAAAACGTGGCAACTCAATTACCCCCTAGCAGATCGGATCTGGCAGCTGGGGTCAAACTTTTCACCCTGTTGCATTTCTCAATACCTGATGCTTTAAACAAACACTATGTATTCCTCCTCCGACCCTGGAGGAAAATGCATTTCTCAGGGCTCCCTACTGTGGCCCAGATTAAAAAATAAAGTTTCACTTGTGTGGGATCTGGAGCCATTTTCCCCATGTAAATTTCAGAATAAATCAGGACTTAAGAAATGGCCTTTTGCGCTAGACAAAAAAAATAGACAAAAAAAAAAAAAAAAGGAAGAAGGAAAAAAGTCTCTGCTAAAAAGAGGTGCAGAAAGAAAATGGGGAGGGAGGGGGAGCGCATCATGGGGGAGATTTGTGATATACTAAAAGATGATTTAAAATCAAATATCCCCATAGCAATAGAGGCAAAATACTGACTGGTTTTTAGTTTGCTTTTAATATATTCCATAGTTGAGCTTAGGCTGAACAACTATCAATTCAGTGGGGAGAAAAACAGATACCTAATTCTGAGTCAGCTCCAAATTTATAGCGGACAAAGACTCACAAACAGGAAAGATCCAGGCTCACCACGTAGCTGGAGTTTGACGATAGCCAAGCCTGGGTTAAAGAAGCCCAAGAAAGACTTCCCAGTCCTGCAATTACCATTTAGACCAACCATCCACCAAGACTCTTCTGTGTGCCCTAAATCCAAAACTATCTTTTCTTTTTCCTTTTTTTAGAATTGGTTGTAAGCTCATTCTATAAAAGGGATTGGCTCTGAATTCACTCTGATTTCTAGAACCAAGAATGAGCAGCCAGGGAGGAAAGCATCTCACTTATTTAACCAACAAATTTATTAAACACATGTTGAGTTCCAAGCCCCATGCTAAACACAGTGATATCAACTCTAAGTACTATCTGCTTCCATCCAAAGAGACAGTCCAAGGTACGGCTAGTCACAAGAGTCTAGGGGGACAGAGAGAGAGAGAGTGCATGTGAACAGTATGGCTGGGGAGTCACTTGAAAGGAAGCAGAAGCATGCAGTCCCCTCTGCTGATGAGGCGGCATCATCGATCTTGGCATCTAGCAAATAGTGGCACAGGGATGCCAAGAAGGGAGACAGATGTTTCTACAGGAGCCAGCAAGAGGAAAAATGAGAACGTCAGTCTGGCTTGGTGTTGGGGAGATGGAATATAGGTGTGCACACAAGACTCCTATGGCCACACGCAGGACAAATAACAGAACCATATTTCTCTTGTAGGTGTCCTCCTGTACGCTGCCTATACCAACCTCCAAACTTGAAACCCTCCCCTGAAAGCTCCAGTGCTAGCCTTTCTACACACCCTGCATCTTACAAAGCCCATTCTGGCCCCAGGGCCTTCGCACTTGCTCTACGCAGTTTGGTACCTTCTATCAAGTTCCCAAAGCTTTGYCCAGCTCAAGCATCTCACCTGTCAACTCTCTGCTGAACAGCTTTTTCCCAGAGTTCTGACCCACAACATCTTCATCTAAAGTCACTCACAGCAGTTTCTCTAAAACACCAATGCATATGCGCTACTTAATTTTCCTGGAGGCCGGTATCACTGCCTGAAATGGTATGGTCTGGGTTCCCCTACCCAACCTTCTGCCTCCTTTCTCACTGGGATGGAAGCTACAGGAAAATCAGAGCTGTAATGCCCAGTTCCTGGGAAAGATTGCAGGTGTTCAATAAGTATACTGTGACCATATTAATACCCATTAAGACACGAAATGCTGTTAAGCTAATTATCCCGAAATTAATAAAGAAAATTAAGGCCCAAAGCCAAATTCACCACACCTCTTTACTTCTAAACAGCCTCTGCATCTCTGCATCTCTGCATCAAGACCAAATAACTCSACGCGAGGATGCATACAAATGGCACATTTATTTCAAATGGAAATAGCTGGAGGGGCAAGATGGCCATTGACCATTTAACTGCATCACATCTCTGTCATCTTTCTGAAGAGTACACCCTCAGCCCTCACCACCCTCTCTGGCTTCCCACACATTGCGCCCCTGCCGCACACCAGGAAGCAGCGTGGGAGGTTGCGTTCTCCTCCTGAACCGGTTAGGCGTTTTTATCAGTATCATTTGCCAGTATAAATATCTCCCCCATAACCTCATATTTAAAATAGGAATGCACCAAAGCGGGACTTACATTGAGTCAGGGAAATGGTCCCGTCTACGGTATTCATGACTTCAGTCATTCTCTCATAAAACAAGAGATGAAATAAAATGTACGACATTCCCAAAGAGGGAGTTGCTCCCGTAATTCATCTTAAAACGCAACATTCTGTCATCTCAAGTAACACTTACTGAAAGCAACCATCAATACTTTTTGTCAAAAGCCCGTACTCTGTGTAAAATGTTCCATCAATCTCTATTTACATAAAACAAAAAAAAACTTTCAGTGTGGCTCTCTCATGCAGCCGTGGTGTCTCCAGTACTACTTCCTRTGCTTGGCTGAAAAAGAAACTAACTGACACCAGAAAAATAAAGAAGACCATTAAAGAGAGAGCTCTGGGGAAGGGGAAAACTACAGAAAGGATATCTCACAGGGTGAGATACACATCCTTGGGGGGGAGGTGGGCGGGGAGGAGAAGCTCTAGTTTTAAACCTGTRAAAATATTTYTTCATTTAAAAGAAAAAATTCCATTCTAAGAAGATCCTCAGGAACCTTCCTTCACCAGCACGGCACACAGAGAGGCTCACTAACATCTCACACGGGGCTGAAACCCTGCTCAGTCCGTGTTGGTGTGTGGCGGGCGCAGTCCCCAGGCACTGAACTCCAGGCCACACAGCGGAGCTGTGGGTCCTGTAGAATACGTATCACGGGAGGCTGCAAGAAGGTCATCATCGCCTGGGGATGTTTATTAAACAGGCAAATTAAAGTATTAGCCTTTCACCCCGGAGGTCTGAAGATCAAATCCCAGCTTAGGTAACAAAACAGAGTCTTACCAGCCTCTCCCTAAGATCTGCAGGCTGGGAACATGCAGGCCAAGTCATCTGACCCAAAGTACACGTCAAAGCCAAGGAGGAGTGACTGGGCTGTCTAAGGTACCCAGTGACCGTGGCATCTATCTATCACCCTAAAGACATTGACAGTTCATGGTAAAAGTTGTTGCTGTCGTTGTTGTTGTTACAAAGAACATGCAGCTCCTATTTTTTCGTAGCAAATGGGAGATCCACTAGGGAATCGTCATCCCCTCGTATTTATGCCTTGCTTTCTGGCACCTTCTACATTAGAGGGAATGGGGCAAGAACGTGCCTGACTTGTTTTCAAGAAGGCTGTAGAGCCTTTGTCAACTATTGTTCCTCTCTGTATCTCTGNGGATGAAAAAGAATATGATAAAAATATACCCAAAAATAACAAAAATAAATTAATACTTAAACCAGCATACAAAAGAATGGGTTTCATTATGACGTTTTACGCATATATATGTAAAATTATGTTGTGTTCATATTTGCCCTACAGCTACCCCGCTCTGGCCTCTCCATCAGTGATGCCCTCTCTCTCCCCAGACSTGGGGCYGGCTCTCAGGGAGCGCAGACCCGGCAGCCAGCGCGCCTTTGCTCTTCTGGATCTTTCTGCTGTGGCTCCTGAACAGCACGGCACGCGGCCCTTTCCTTTCCTCTGTGATTTCTGGTCTCCTAGCTACGGCCTCCTCACGCCTGCCTGGTGTAAACCCCGTCCTGGAACAGCTCTCCGGTCTTGCCTGAGTCCTTGTTGAGGCTGAGCTGGCTTCGGGGTCCCTCGCAGGCTCTCAGAAAATTGTGAAAACCGTCTACAGTGCCTGAAAGCCTGAACGCTGTCTGCTCCCTGTAGGGGATTCGGCTTGACCTTGTTCCAGCTCCCTAAAGGTTCATTTCTTTCCTCCGCAGCAGAATGTTTGCAGTATCTTGACTTTTTAAAATGCTGCTACAGCCAGAACCGGAGTCAGGAGGCTTGAGCAGAAGGCTGTTGGGCCAGAGCGGCGGCGTAGTGAAGCCCTGACGCTCCCTCAAGAAGCCGCTAACCTCCGATGTAGCTCTGTGTGTGTGTGTGTGTGTGTGTGTGTGTGTGTGTGTGTGTGTGCACTCGATTCTCCTTTTTTATCTGCCCGATGGCGATCGCGAGAGGGGAGAGCGACCCAGGGTAGCGGAGGCTTGTTTCTCTGTGCTTCAGGGGATGGAAGATCTCATGCCTCTGTGTGCTTCTGCCATGTTCCTCTAGAACCGCAGAACTGAGCTTGGATTCCAGTCACGGACGGACGGGCCCTTGACCTTGAGCCAGGCAGGGATGACAGCCATTGATATAGGCAGAAACTCAGACGCATCCGCATCCCTGAGCAGACGCTGCCTCCTGCCTAGCCCAGGGAGCGCAGGATGCTTCGCCCATGCCTCCGCTTGGCTCCCTCTCGGGTAGAACTGAGCAACCTTCCACCCAAGGACCCCTCCACGAGCCAGCTCCATCCGGCGTCATCCAGGACCCCTCCACGAGCCAGCTCCATCCGGCGTCATCCAGGACCCCTCCACGAGCCAGCTCCATCCGGCGTCATCCAGAGACATGGTTGGTCCCTGAGAGCCGACCGGGACACGTGCCCATTGCAGACGAAAGAGTATTGATGATGAACGGGAAAGACATTTGTTGTCACTGTGGTCAGTCTTAAGAGGCAAACGCGAGGAGCAGCCCTGAGGTGAAATAGTTAAAGGGGAAGCGGGAAGCGAGGGTCTGTGCAGCTAGCGATGGCGCTGGGTCCCACCCTGGTTGCTTACTCCTTCAGGTCTCAGGCGGCCATGCTTGGTTTTCTTTGTGCGCTGTCTTTCTTTCTCTCTTCCTGCTGCTTTCTCAGTCCCTCGTCTGGGAATCCTAAAGTCTTGCCTGTGTTTCCCTACCTAGTCGTTGGCCACCGGCAACTTTATTGACCAATAAAAACCAACTGGGGGCCTCAGCATCTTACGTGCGGAGATGTGGATTCCCGTGCAATTTTGGTGACCAAATCCACGCCATGAAGTAAGCAGCATATGTGCTAGCGAGCCCGTGGTGGCCGTCCCTCCTCTCACAGGCTTTCCCGGTCCCTGCTCACCGACCCTTCCACAGTACTGATTCTTCCCACTTACTTTCTTGCTTTCCCAGGGTGTCTAGGGGCTTCTTTTTCCCTGAGGACACTCCCAGGCTTCTTTTCAGCCCACAGAAAATGCTGCCACCGCCTTCTTCCTGTAAATAACAGGCAGGAAGCCCCTGTGACCAGGGGGCACTGCCAGGATCAGCCGGAGCCTGACACTTACTGGCCAGACAAATACCTCCTGTGTCCAGTAGTGACACTTCCCAACCTGGCGTCTTCCCTCCTGCTCTTGAGTGGCCAGGTGGCACTGGTGGGGAAACTCAGGGACCCTGCAGCACTCCAAGGTCGCACCAATGCTGCTCTTCCTTTTGTCCTCTCAAATGTTCTTGTCAAATGTCCTTCTGTAGCTTTCCACATTAAAAACAAACAAGCGAACAAACAAACCAAAAAGTCTCTTGGATAGAGTGTATTACAGGGACAAAACTACTGATGGTGTGGGGCAGCTAGTGAGAGCCTGTTCTAGAATGTTCCCTTTCCCAGCTCCACAGTGTTGCGTTTTCCTTCCCCCAAAGCATTGCCCCACTGAAGGGGAGGAGGCTGTGTATTGATCTGCTTGGTGCAGTACAGAATGGCCTGGTGGGAGAGGCTGGGAGAGGGTCAGTTAGAGACACATTCCTTGGCCCCATGTAGCTGTGATCTCGGCGGGGTCAGCCCCTGGCCGGAAGGCTGCCTGTGATGGTGTAACAAGATGTCTCTCCTCCTTTCTTGTTCTCCCCGTCTCTCCCACTGCGAAGCACACAGGTGTGAGCACACACAGCCACGTGTACCCACATCTACTATTCATATACATTCACACTGCTAGGTGGGTGACTACCGGAAGTTAGTTGAAGGTCAGCTCGCTCCTAGCCTGACCTGTGGAATAGATAAGTTCCTGGCTTCTCTAAAAGGCCCTTGAAAGGCGAAAGGCTTCTTCTCCTCCTCACTGTCCCTGGGAAAAGGCTGAGGCAAGATAGTTATCAAGCGAAAACACACATTCCTTTTCTGTTTAGTTATACATGACCTGAGGGCCTTCAGAAGTGCAGAGCCAGCGCAACAGACCCCGGTGTTTTCAGACTGACACTTGATGAGGGGCAGTGGGACGAGGTCTGGGCGGAAAGGGGGCGAGATTTGATGGTGAGCTCTGTGCCTCCTGCCTGTGTGCCTGTCCTCCAGGCACAGAGCGAGCCTCTCCCGGAAAGACGGAAAACGTCAATGGCTTTCTTTGGGGAGGCCCTGAGGTTTTCCAGAGACATCTTCCTGATTCTCTTATTTCTTCAAATGCTATGGGATCATATCCTAGGTTGGTATGACCTAGCCTCACCACCGCTTGGCATAAACTCCTACAACCTGAGTGCCCAAGGCCACTTCAGAAAGACTTGGGTTTTTTGTTGTTTTTGTTTTTTGTATTTTCTAAATCGGTGTCTCTTTGGCTCTTTTCTGAAGAAAAACTCTGCCTGTGGGATTTTAATATGAGATCACTTTCCCTTAGGTTGTCTTTGCAAATATTGTTTTCTCCTTAACTTCCCACACACACACACACACACACACACACACACATACACACACACACACACAAATGATACTTGAGAAAGGATGTAGGTAAAGCTTTTATAGGGGCTGGAGAGATAGGTCAGCAGTTTATAAAACTAACTGCAATTCCAGAGAACCAGGTTTCAATTCTCAGCACCCACAAGGCAGTTACAGGCACTGGTAACTCCGGTTACAGGGGTTCCAGCGCCCTCTTCCAGCCTCTGTAGGCAGCAGGCACACATGTGGTACATAGACAAACATGCAGGCAAAACACCCACACATAAAATGTATAAATAACAATTTCAATTTTAGAGTTTATTATAGGATAAAAACCATCCTGGTGAGGCTGCTCAGCTGGCAAGAGCTGCTTCAGACCTGGCCGTGGGACTGGCTCCCATGATGCTCAGAGCCCCACCTCAAGTCTCTAGTTGAGGATGACAGCAGCAGGCACGAGACTGTGCATTTGTGACAAATTGTGGGCAATGCTGATGCTGCTGGCTGGGAAAATCATCTCGGGGCACCCAGAGTTCTATGATGAATCACTTACATGACTTCCTTCTTAGAGCAGAGCAGAGCCCAGTCTGTGTGGAGACAGGGATGCTCCCAGGTCACAGGGCCTTCCTCCTCTCCACATGCGTCCTTCTTTGAAGAGAAGCATCTCCCCCACGAACCAGCTTTGGCCTCCATAATGGTGAGGACCCCTCCAGGTGAACCTGTGCTTTGCTCAATGGATCATGACAGGGCAAAGCTTCACAAAGCCTCCAGTCTGGCTGTGAGAGGAAACCATGAGCTGTTTTTGCAAAAGCAATATTAGATATTCCAGTCTGGAGGACTTTACTATTGCTTAGTAATTGGAATCTCTAGTGGCTGCATTTGTCTGTGGTGTGGTTCTGAGTATGGAGCCCAGGACCTTGGCCATGCTAATTGGGTATTCAACTAAGCTATATCCTTAGCTCTTGACATGTTTTCAAACTGGATCTCCAGGGGAGTGTGTGTGTGTGTGTGTGTGTGTGTGTGTGTGTGTGTGNGTGTGTGTGTGTGTGTGTGTGTGTGTGTGTGTGTGTGTGTGTGTGTTTACTGAGTTTTCTTGGCTCAGTATATATAGACGCCGTAATAGATGTATGGACACCATAACAGAAACCTTATTCTGTGAGCCCAGGCAGCACTGAGGGAGGCCTCAGGTCACCTATTCCAGCCTGAACTCTCCAGGGAACAGTGGTGTGCTTGCGTATTTATTTGACCTTGGCATCTGTACAGTGCAAACGTTTGTAGTATAAATGAACCAAAAAAATGGAGCCCGTTCAGCTCTGCACTCATAGGTTTCTGTGCACCCCAGCAATCCGTCACAGCGAGGCCGATGAGCTGCCCTCTGCCTCCGTGACTTCTGACCTGCTGGAAGTCTTATGCTATCTGTTTCACTCAGGGAAACCGTATCACTCTCCGCTACCACCAGGGTGTTAGACAGAAAGCACCAAGTGCCTCAGTGCCTCGGGAGCCCCCAGCCCTTCCCTACAGACTGGAAATGGAATTGAAAATCTCTTAGCAACACCCTAGAGGGGCTTAGCTCTCCTCGGCTGTCCTGAGCTGCTGTTCCTTCAGTATCCATCTCTCCTATGGGTCGGCCAATCACTCCTGAAGTGTCACAGTAGAGAAAGGGCCTTCGAGAGGAGAATGGCCTATGTGGAAGGATTTTACACTATATGATAAGGAGAGGAAGGGGACCAGGAAAGTGTAGTCAGAGAGAAAAATACTTGGGAGGACATTAATCTCTATCCTAAACATGCAAAGAGAAGTTAGGGAGAAGCACCTTGAACTCGTTTCCTGGGGCTCCGCTGGGGAAATCCCAGGTTGTGGTCAAGTTATGTGTCAGGTCTGGTCCTGCACTGATATTAGCGTCGGTGTTTTTGAAACCTTTTTTCTTTCCTCATTCCCCTCTCTCCCTCGGCAGTCTCATCTCTTCCTGTGGCTTTAAATATCATCTTTAGGCAGATGACTTCCAAATGAGTGTCCCCAGCGCAGATCATTTCGCTGAAATGTAAACTTGAACGTTCAGCTGCCTCCTCTCCTCACACCACTCTGACAGCTCCAGTCGCGCATGTGCAGAAATGAACTCTTGCTCTGCATCCCCTAACCCAAACCTCGCCCTCCCACGCTCTCCCCGGCTCAGTAAATGGCACCAGCCTCCGCCCAGTTGTCAAGTCAGGGATCTGGGAGTCATTTTTGGCACTTCTTTCTCACACCTCACGTCACCGAGTTTTGTGTGTCCTCCCAACGTGCAGGCGCTGCAGCCCTCCGCTGCGGTCCTCGGCTGGGCTCCACCTTCTCCATCAGCCCTCATCCCCCAAGCCGCCACCAGCTCTCCAGGAGACCATTTCAGTGAACCTAAAGTGTTCTTGCCTTCCCATGGTCTGCCTGGAATCTCTTCTTACACACAAG
>BDUI01010454.1:8108-19233 GCA_002335545.1 Apodemus speciosus
AAGAAAAGGTAAGGAAAGAAAGGAGCAAGAAGAAGAAAAGCTAATCCTTGTTGTATTAGGTGCTAGGACACCAATTTCTCCTAAGTCTAGTTGGAGTTAAGCTCTAAAGGTTTTTGTTTTATTTGTTGTTTTGTTTTGTTTCTGGGATTTTCTAATTCTAGGCTCTGCTAGCAAAACTCAGCTCTTAGACTCCAGTCCAGGGAAACTGAAGCCCACTCAGGAAGTCGCGGGGGGAAGCCTCCTGCTGTTTTAGCTTTAGCATGTAGCATCCCTTCCCCTTCAGAGTCAATCCTCTGAGAATTCTTATTCGGGGAAAGGGACCTCCTCTCGAAATTGGGAAAATCCTATCCTCACCTAAACTGGAACACAAGGAAAATAACCGATGATTTGGAGACCTGACTCCACTATCTAGCATCCGTTTATACTTTATACTACCCCCGCTGCTCCCGACTTCATCAGGGGAGTGTGAGTATTCCCGGGTCCCAGGCGTCCTTCACCACCACCCGCATCTGGGGCAACCGCCCTACTCTGCTGCTTAGGATAACACCCAGTCCTCCCCCTATCCCCCCTGTGGCTGCCTCCCCCTTCCGTCTGTTGAGAGAGGAAGCCAGGGGGTGGCGGGTGCAATGCTGTGGGGCACTGATAAAAGGCCAGTACTATCCCCGCCCTCTGGGGCCACTGCGGTCACACCAGTAGGCAATCCAGCAAGGCAGCCAGTTCCCTGTGGGACCCATGGCCCTCCCCTGGTTCCACCTCTACCCACCCCGCCCTGCTCACCCTTCTCGGGAAGCTGGTTGCATAACCCAGTGGGGTGTTTGGCAACATTGCTTGTGGCTTGACCTGATGCTGCTGGTGGTGTGCACATACGTAGTGGGGGTGGGTTGGACTGGGGTGACAGGTTAACTGTTTAGGGTTGGGTGAGCAGCAAAAGTGGAAAATGTTAATATAATAAAGCTATGTGGTCGCCATTCTCTCTGTATTCTGTCTCTGCTACCTTTGTTGAAGTGGAAGAATTCTGGAGACAGAAAAATCTTTGTCATTGTCACTTGGCCAAGTCTATGCAGTCCACTCAGGTGGCACTCCCCTAACACCCTGCAGATTGTAAGTCAAGCCAAAGAGACATTATTGCAGGGTATTGACTGTGGACACAGGGATCTGGCAGAAGGGGACTAAAAGGAATCAATCCCCCTTTCCCTGGAGTGACTTGGAGGCAGGGCACAGTCTAGAAACCATAGAACAGAGCTCTGCCTTGGGAGGGGGTGAGGTGAAGTGGGCTGTAGTACCTCAGGGGAGGTGGGCAAATTACTTAGCTCCTTATACCTGGCCACATCCCAACAAATGAGGAGTAAAGGACTTCAAATACTTCTAGGAGTGTCTGCAGGGGAGACTATACCCTCCCTAGTTTGAGTCCCAGAATGCCTTGCTCTCCAACCCCTGTTAAGTGGTGTATAGTCCTCCTTATCCCAGATCCCAGGACCTAGGAAAATATTTGTCACCAGGTGACATCCCCAGCTCCTCAACCTCAAGCCTACTCTAGAAACATCTGTATTTGATGCTTCAGAGTATCCACACCTTYTCCGGAATACTTTTCTCCACAGCCCAGATCTACTGGAAAGCCTTGGTTGAATTTCACCAAGTAAGATTAATTTCTTTCATTGCATAGTGCTTCACATAGACTTTTTGTGTTGTTTTGTTTTGGGGGCAGGGTCTTCCTATGTAACCCTGGCTGGCCTGGAACTTACTGTATAGATCAGGCAGGAGTAGTGATTTTTTTTTTTTTTTGTCTTTGTTCCATGAATCCTTTTGTTGTTGTTGTTGTTGTTGTTGTTTGTTTGTTTGTTTGTTTGTTTTGGTTTTTTGAGACAGGGTTTCTCTGTGTAGCCCTGGCTGTCCTGGAACTCACTCTGTAGACCAGGCTGGCNGAGAGAGAGAGAGAGAGAGAGAGAGAGAGAGAGAGAGAGAGAGATAGGCAAGTAAGTACACTGCCAATGAGTTATTCCCAAGTCCTCTTTTTACTTTTTATTTTGAGACAGAGTCTGTCCAGGTTAGGCTTGTACCCATTCTATAGTCAAAAAGACAAATGAATATATATATGCCCAAGCTAAAATAGCCAGAAAATGTTTTATGGAACTATAACTTGACTTAACATAGGCCTTAGAGAGTAGATCAGGGGACCAACATTACTAGACTTTCAGTAATAAACACTGTACATTGCTTCATCTGATCCCACACATCCTCTGACGGAAGCTTAGTGTTCCCCATTTACCAAGAAGAAACTGAAACTCGGGGAAGTTAAATAATTTGTCCAGGTTCACACTGCTGGGAGTTAAGCTGAGGCTCAAACCCAGATTTTTCATCTGTTCAGACTGGTAGAAAAGCCAAGGAGGACATTCTGGGTTAGATAAGCAGCCAGGCAATGATAGGAGGCTGGGATACAGGATCCTTTTGAAAAGAGTAAGTAAATAGCTTGGCACCCACCCTTTCAATCTGAGGGTGGGATGTCTTAGGCAGTTCTACCTCTTCTGGAGGATTGCAACAGTGGGGTAGGGTAGGAGTTCTGGGGTTCCTAGAAGGTGACTGAAGCCCATAAGACTGGCACTGTGCCCACTCTGTGGCTAGCATGAGCTTCTCCCAACTGTGTTGGTATGGGAGAGCCAKAGCCKGAAGCTGGTTCCTGGAAGTCTAGCTGCCAACACTTCATCTGGGTTCCTTGCAGAATCAGGCTGCCTCCTGGCTTCAGTTGTCTTTCTTTACCAGTATGGCCTCCAGACAGGGAGTCCTGATGYCCCAAAAGGTTATGGTCTCCAGATATCTAAGCATTCATTTCCTAATAGATTGTAATAAACTATTTTGTTTATTTTTTATTAATTAACTTAATAATTAATTTAAGTAATTTAAGGAAAGAAGACAGCAAAAGCATGAGGCCATTAGACACATTGCATGTGTGGTCAGGAAGTAGAGATGAATATTTTATTTTGTTAATATTTTAATTTTATTTTATTTTACTTGCAGTACTGTGGATCAAACCTACGACTTTGTAAATGCTAGGCAAGAGCTCTGCTACTGAGCTATACATTTAGCACTATACTAATTTGATACTCACCTACTAAAGAATTTTTTTTTTTTTTGTGGTTTTTTTCGAGACAGGGTTTCTCTGTATAGCTCTGGCTGTCCTGGAACTCACTCTGTAGACCAGGCTGGCCTCGAACTCGGAAATCCGCCTGCCTCTGCCTCCCAAGTGCTGGGATTACAGGCGTGCGCCACCACGCCGTTTGTTTGTTTTGGTTTTTTGAGACAGGGTTTCTCTGTGTAGCCCTGGCTGTCCTGGAACTCACTCTGTAGACCAGGCTGGCCTCGAACTCGAAATCCTCCAACTCAGAAATCCACCTGCCTCTGCCTCCCAATTCATGGGATTACAGGCCACCACTGCCTGGCTTCTTTTTTCTTTTTAAAACAGTGTTTCATTATGTATCACATGCTGTCCTGGAATTTACTATGTAGGCCAGGTTGGCCTTAAAAAAATCTCTGTCTTCCTGCCTCAGCCTCCCAAGAACTAGGTTTTTAGGCATGTGCTATTATGCCCACTGGCTATAGATCTGTGTGTGAAAATATGGCTGTCTTAGTAATATTTGTGTTTCTGGAGTATAAAATAAGTATTTTTGAATGAATGAAGGCTAAAGTCTGTGTTGTGTATAGATATATCTGAAATGCCATACACTCTGTTCACAGATTATCTGTAATCTGATATTATACAATCAACTGCATGTGAGACTGTTATGATCTCTTATCCCCTATGAGGACCCCAATAAGTATGCAAGGACATGTATGTGACCTAGATTCAGTCCCACACTAGGCCCTGAGCCCACATCCAGCATGCAGTAAAGTTATTGGATTGCCTTCTGTCCCA
This sequence comes from Apodemus speciosus, assembly GCA_002335545.1. Classification (NCBI taxonomy): domain Eukaryota; kingdom Metazoa; phylum Chordata; class Mammalia; order Rodentia; family Muridae; genus Apodemus; species Apodemus speciosus. The sequence goes on from BDUI01010454.1 coordinate 12,016, forward strand.
CATAAACTATACAGGTTGGAATGGGAAGTACTCAGCCTTAGGTCTGGCTGAGTGTGAGAAATCTCAGTGTTGTTAGTTTGATGGGAGGTTCCTTGTGGTATCAACACACTTAGTCATTACTTGCTTGACTGTGTTGCCAGGTYGTGGAGGATATTGGGGAGAACTAGAGTGGTCAAAGACGAAGCTTTTGTGATGGAACAGTTGGAGGGCTGTTCAAGCTTTAGGATGGAATACTCCCACTGTTCTAACAGCAAGCATAATCCAATCCAAAGGGTTGTCAGAATGACACCTCCACCTTGGGGTGGGACTCATCTGTTTCCTGCTCATCTTATTATTTTGTTTTTCAGAGACAGGGTCCCATGCACCTCAGACTGGCCTCAAACTCACTGTAGCCAACATTGACCTTAAACTGATCTTTCCTCCACCTCCTGAAGACAGGGGTTCTAGCTCTTTTGCCAAATACTTCTGGTCTGGTGTGAAAAGTTTCCAGATTAACTTGAATATCAGTGAGAAAAACAACAGGGAAAAAGTGTAAGTTGTATCAATCAGAACCAAAGTTAGATAGACCGAAAAGACATGTTCCTTTGATCTGAAAGTTACTGAAGAAGACACAGTGAGGACTGCTATAACTCCAGCACAGGGAAAGCAGAAGGATGAGATACTTCTGGGAGAGCGCATTAGCCCAATACAGAGCTATTGTGTACCTGGAGATGAATCTGATGTACATATGTATCTTGGACTGCAAGAAAGAAAGATCCCTTTTAGGAAGACTAGTTATTAACCAACAGGACAGCCTTCCACCTAAGGACCTTCACACTCCAATACACATTGCCAATAAATAAATGAATGAATGAATGAATGAATAAATAAATAAATAAATAAATAAATAAATAAATAAATAAATAAAAGGCCAAAAAAGAATCCTTTATCCTATAGCATCTGAGGCAGAGGTTGGGGGAGGTACCCATAAAAGGACACCTCTAACCAGCTAGCAGCCTCTCATCCCCAAAATAGCTCCCTTAGAGCCCAAGCTTTCTAGAAGCGAAGGCTGTTGCCCTAAGCAAATTGGAGTCAGATACCTAGCCCTTACTGCCTGCTACCTTTTGCCTTGCTATGACTCAGTTTCCCTGTCTGTCTTTAAGAGACACCACCTGAAAAAAAGAGGAGGCTGCGGGCAATGTTTAAGCTTAGGGGTCACTTGTGAGTGGACCAACGGCTGTGAAGTCWGCCCGAACAGGGAATGCACTGTCCTGGACTAGTTGGAGAGGGTCAGGAGCCTGTGAGCCCCGGGTGCCCCCGCCGCCATAGAGAGGCGGGGGCGGAGTGCAGCAGAAACCACACCGGGCTCAAGTTTCCTCTCGTGGCCAGAAGGGGCAGGAGGAGAAGAGGGCCACGGGGAAAGGGAAGGGTTGGAGGAAGCACTGCTAACTCCGACCGAGGGTTTCAGAGAGACCGCCGGTGCGTTTGCTTCTACCGGGGCCAACCGGCGCTCCGCGCTCAGCCATGGCCCGGGGGCGGGGCTCGGCGCTCAGTAGTGCTCAGAGGCAGCGTTCAGCGCCCAGGAGTTGTCAGCTCTGACCCAGCCTCTCAGGGACACTACCTGCAGCCTCATCTCTCTCCTCACCGGGCTTGGAATCCGCCACAGGTGCCTGAAAGGCGAGTCTGGAGGGAGGCCTCAGTGGGCTCTGGGGAGGTCAGGCTGGGCAGGTGGAGGAGGTACCGGGAGGAATACCTAACTTTCTGCCTGGATATTTCTAAGACATCTTCCTAGACTGTCCCTGGTGTAGGAAACGGATACTTTTGGAGTAAAACTACTTGGAGATACTTTGGAGATACTTTAAGATGGCTTCCTGGCTGTTCAGACTTCCAATATCTATCTAGGATCCTGTGGTGAGAAGTTGTAGATGGAGACCACACAGTGCTTTACTAAAAAGCACCCTGGAGGAGCAGGGGAGTGACCAGGAGGAACCCTTCAACTGACCTGCTGACTGGGGGAGCTAGTAGGCTCCAGTGATATGGTGCCACCTTGTACCCTTCCCCATGGTATTCTGTAGCCCCAACCATCTGAGATTTGGGGGAAGCAAAGGGATCATAGATATTGGATGTCTGAACTTCTGGAAAGCCTTGTTACAGCAAGGTGGGGTAGTTGGCTGAGTTTTCCTCATTTGCCTCTCCTCCTCTACAGTCCTAAGCTGGACCTGCAAAGAGGAGGGCATTCAATCTCAGTGTAGATGCTTCTACGGAAATTCTTGGCTGCTAGTAGCAAGAGGTTGAGATGCTGTGGGAGAAAAAGAGAGCCACCAGGCCTGTGGACTGTAGCCTCTCTTTACATATTGTTTCCAATGAGCCAGAGTTCAAGGGATAAAGTCACAGGAGAGCAGAAATTCATTCCCTTTTCCTTGTTCCTAAGCATCATGTTGAGTCATATATGCTCTCAGGGGACTAAGCCTTCGTGGCTCAAATCTTCCCTCTTCATTCTATTGACTTCTCTCTTTCGCCTCTGTGTGCCTCTCCCTTTTGAGAAATTGTCCCTAATCTTTGTAACAAAGTTGCTTACCTGCTAATTTACACATCAAGTTTTACTCATATCTCTCCAATCCTTCCTTTGTGTTGACACCAAGAAAGGTGGGGTAACCTAATAAGCCTCAATACAGTACCTTGAGGCAAGCTCCCTGTCAAAGAAGTTCAAAGTCTCGGACTAGCAGTGGAAACTAGAATGTCTTCTCCCTCCTTCCTCTCCAAATGATCCTGTATCCCTAGAAAGTTTCATAACCTGTGAAGTCTTTGGGATCACGAGAAGATCTTTGGAAGATTCTAAGGATGTAGCTTGGTGGTAGAGTGTTGGCATGGCATATCCGAGGCTCTGGGTTGGTCTAGAAGAAGGGAAGAAGGAGGGGAGAGAGGGGAGAGTGGGTAGGGCCACCAGGGTGAAAAGGAAGAATGGAAGTTTCTGCAGTTGGCTCAAGTTCTACCAGTTCTACAGTGTGGAGGACCAAAGAGAATAACCAGCCCAGTAGATTCAGTGGTTGTATGACCTGAAGAGGAAGACTAAACTGTAAAACAAGAGCAGTTTTTGCTAAAGAGCCTCTGGAAATCTAGCTCACATTCCCTGTCTCTTTTCACTACCCTCTCTGGTATTCTATCTATCTAGCTTCTAGCCTGTCCTTCTAGCTGCAAGCTTACTGGTCCTCTGAAAGACAGGCTCCCAAGATCCAAGGGGCCCGTGCCTGGTGCAAGCCAATGGTCTGGTGGTTTCCTTTATGAACCTCTGCCCAGCCTCCAGCCTCTTCCTGCTCTCCTTCTTTTTTTATTTCCAGGAAGAAGGAGACTCACCTTCAGGTCTTCATAGGAAAGGACTGATAACTAGATACCATCTGGAGTCTAGCTTTGCCTGGGTTTGCAGCTAGATGAAGAGTATAGACCATTTGCTATTCCCCTTTCCTGCTTTATGCTCTTTCCTGCACATTCATCTAGATGTGTGTTTCTTGAGACAAGACTAGCCTCACCCCTATGTCTAGGGCATTGTTCTTAGGTGCCTGCACATGAATTCAGTTCATTAGGCCCAAGGCCTTCAGGAATGTTTTCCATATACCCCAGGTAAATGTGGCTCTCTGGCTAGATGCAGCTTGTTCCCTCTACAGTAGTGAGGTTCTCTACTTCTGTCTCCATTTAGCTGGAAACTGTGATGCAATTTGTCTAAGGTCACGCATCTTGAAGGCTGGAGAGCCTAGCCTTCTAGGGCAAGATCTTTGTATAGTACCTCAGATTCAGACCCAGGAAGACAGGTGAGACAAAGAGAGTTTGAGCGGGTGAAGGACTTTGAGGCAACAGTAATAGTCCCTGCCTACCCCCAACTCCTTCTTCATTCACTATGCCTTTGGGCAATTTCCGCCAGAACCTGGGTGGGGAGGGTGGAGTTCCGGTGTTGAAATGGCATCCTGGACAGACATAAACACCCCACCCATTCCACCCGTTGGTCAAAGGCCTGTGCCTATATCAACTCCCACTTCAGGGCATGGCATTATAGCAAGAGGATAAAGGCAGGGCTTCAAGCAGATCAGTTGTTAAAAGGACACTTGGTAGTAGCTATACATTTTGTAGTAGGTCTAAGAGGAGATTCCATAATGAATAGCAGGAGGGGCTATCCTTGTGATGAGTGATATAAAGTCATACAATTTAAGGTCATCCACCCTCATCCTCTGGTCTTCTGCAAGGTGTTTCCTTTATTTATTTATTTTTTATTTTTATTTTTTATTTTTTTTTTTTTTGGTTTTTCGAGACAGGGTTTCTCTGTGTAGCCCTGGCTGTCCTGGAACTCACTYTGKAGACCAGGCTGRCCTCGAACTCAGARATCYGCCTGCCTCTGCCTCCCAAGTGCTGGGATTAMAGGCGTGYGCCACCACCGCCCGGCGTTTCCTTTATTTATATGGTGTGTAGTGTGGATGTACATGCTGTGCTGTGTCTGGCCCTGAGAGATCAGGAGAACCTTGCCAAGTCTACTTGGAATCTATTTGGACATGAAGAAAACATATTTAGATAGAGCTGGTATCAGGGATTATGGAGGCAGGACAAGGAGGGAGATGGACCAAGAGGAGATGATGAAAATCACGGTAAGAGTTTGCAAATGTCCAAGCAGTAAGGGATTCCCCCAGTTCAAGTTGGGTTGTCTAACTCTCTGGCTTTACTATTGGGAGAACTAACCAGAAGCAGCGAGGTATCTTACCCAATACCTCACTGCTGTTTTGCAGCAGAGCTGAAAGCTAGAACCCAGATTAAAAAGAGATACAGAAGGACTGGCAACACTTGAGAGCCCAAAGAGATATTGCCCAGAAGAGAAAAGGGTCTGAGACACTATGGGAACTTGCTGAGGTAGATTGGCTATAGTGGTGTGGGTTGTGGATAGTCAGCATGGAACCAAAGGAACCTAGAAAGCAGCAAAGGATGTGATCAGGTTCCAACCTGCCATCTATCAGCTTAGGCTTCAGTGTCTGCCTCCTACCCCCTTACAGGGTCTTTGTGAAGCTCAACCTGATAATCTATGCCTTTAAAATGCCAGCACAAGTCTTGACAAGTGCTTGCTAAATCTTTGTTGTGTATTGACCTTGGAAGAGAAAGGAGCCATGGTTATGTGGGTCAGATAGGACCAAATGACCTTGTTGGGATAAAGGGTAAAGGTCCAGAGTCTCCTGGAGCCCATTCCTCCTCTGCTTCTGCTGCCTGCAGCTGATAAACCCCTTATCTGGCCCAGGCAGGGGAGCCTAAAGTAAGGATGGGAGGAGAGGGAAGGGCTGCTATCACCAGCAGGCTTGGGCTCTATCTCAGAGAAGGGGAGGGGCTGTCTGCCTAACATTTCCCACAACATACTTCTTGAGGCTCTCCAAGCACTCACATCTTGGGAAGAAAGGGCTGGAATACTAGGTGTGGTGGCACATGCCTTTAATTCCAGCACTTGGGAGGCAGAGGCAGTGAGATCTCTATGAGCTAGAAGCCAGCCTGGTCTACATAGCAAGTTCTAGGGTTCTAAGATAGCCAGGGATAAATAGTGAGACCTTGTTTCAAACAAAACAAAACAAAACAAACAAACAAACAAACAAACAAAAAAAAACCAAAGGCTTAGACCTTAAACTGATGACCCAAGAAGAAGGCAAGGGTGACTTTTTTTTTTTTTTTTTTTGGTTTTTCGAGACAGGGTTTCTCTGTGTAGCCCTGGCTGTCCTGGAACTCACTTTGTAGACCAGGCTGACCTCGAACTCAGAGATCTGCCTGCCTCTGCCTCCCAAGTGCTGGGATTAAAGGCGTGTGCCACCAACGCCCGGCACAAGGGTGACTTTTGATGTTTTCTCCCAGAATGGAAAATGAAACTTCAATCTCCAAACCTCAGAAGGCTGGATTTTGTCTTTGGACAGGAATACCATTTTTAGGGAGTAAGAGAAGGCATCTTGCTGAGAAAAATTAAAGATGCCTATTCTGTGCCTAGAGGACTGACTATGGCCAGAGCAGGTGAGGTAGAGAGTACTCCACTGAAGAAAAGAACAGTACAGTCCATAGGGTGTCTGATGGCACCAGTGAGCCACTCACAACGCTCTTTTCTTCTGGGAAGTCTGCATGGGGACAGGACAAATCTTTGACCTGGTAGGAACAACGCTAATACCTTTCTTTCTTCAACACAGGTTGCAGGAACCCTTTGTGCTTGGGGAGATCTGGGGCTATCAGCTGGCACAGTAGGATGCCCCCGTGTCCTCCTCAGCAGAACAGGAACAGGTTATCAGAGCTGTCTATTGGGGAGCTTGGAGAGATGGAACTGACTTGGCAAGAGATCATGTCCATTACTGAGCTGCAGGTGAGTAGGGGGTGGGGCTCTTGCCTGGACAGAAGCAGAGAGTAGGAGTGCAATGAGGAACACCAGGGGGAAGGGAAGACTCTGGCTGGGGTTGTAGGCTTCTGTCCAGCTGCTCTGCTTACATCTCTCTCTACCATCCTCTGTGCTACTCTGTCTGCTCATCTGATCCAATTCTCTTCCAGCTCTGCCCATCTTCYCTCATTACCACCCCTCACCCTTAGCAACAAACTCCTTTCCTCCAGGTAGCAGAGCCTTAGTTAAAGGGCCTCAGAAAGGGGAAATAGACTGTGCTGGGGTCCTCTCCTGAATGTAGACACAAAGGGGTGTCTGTTGGTCTAACAATGGTGCCTTTGTCCTCAGCTAGGCTTGAGCAGGATAGCTCTGCTGCGTAAGTTGGAGGCCTTGTTTGTAATATGTGTTCTCCTCCTCACTGCACCTGGGCCTGGACAGAGGGTTAACCCCCAGCCTGGGCTCTGTGCCTGCCTCCACCTCAGGCCTGGTGTCCTCAGGATCTGCCCTTAGACCCTCCTCCCACATATTGGCTCCCTCTGCTGGGCATCCAGGGAATGGCAAAGCCCTGAACTTGACCCTTTGACTCTAGATAGCCACAGCAGAAAAGGGTTCTGAGAGTCCATCTTGGATAATAATGACCTTGTCTTCCTGAAGAAAATAAAGGAACAGGAGCCATTTGGCCCAGTAAGAACTTCTCCTGATAAGGAGACTTAGTAACCAGCTCAATGTGAGGTTGTCTTCTCTGAGGTCTCAACACAGTGACTTAAACAGCCTTTTCCTCTTCACCACCCTTTTCCTCTCTCTCTCCCCCTCTCCCTCCCTTTTGATACAGGACTTTTCTTTCTTTCTTTTTCTTTCTTTCTTTC